>JAVQJS010063525.1:0-14274 GCA_036024795.1 Galaxias rostratus | reverse complement strand
TGTTGTGTGTGAGGTGTGTGTGCGTGTGTGTGTGTGTGTGTGTGTGTGTGTGTGTGTGTGTGTGTGTGTGTGTGTGTGTGTGTGTGTGTGTGTGTGTGTGTGTGTGTGTGTGTGTGTGTGTGAGTGAGTGCGAGTGCGAGTGCGTGCGTGCGTGCCCGCAAACATGTGTATGTGTGTGTATGTGCATATGTGTCCTCGCTCTCCCTGGGCACTGGTGGGAGGTTAGCTAGTCATCTGTGCTCGATCAACATGTATCCCAACACCGCACAGCATCCTTAGCTGACGCTGTTATGAGTCACAGAAACTGCGGGACTGCAGGGAAACAACATAAAACGATGAACTTTGAAGACACCCATTGTCCTCGTCCCACAGTGTTTTTGTATTGGGGGAAATTAGTTAATCCTTTGTGCGGGCTGCCACACAGCCATTACAGTAGTTCACATTCCACAAGGAGAGGAAAATCTGCAACAAAGAACCAGGGCAAAGGACTGTACAAAAACACCGTGTAGACTAATACAGTCTATTAACGCAACGTTCAGCTTTACTGGACCCCCATGAAGCTACAAGCCCATTACTGACACTTACTAAAAGTCCACTGATGAAGTTTAATATAGCCTTGTAAGTGTGAGAAGCCAAGTCTACAACTGGCTTGGCCCAGTGCACTGACAGGTGGGCCACTGTTAGTGCACCCTTGAGCGGGATACTTAAGCTCAATTATCAGAACTTAATTCAATTGCACCAATAAAACAATCCAGCTGCATAAACATGTTACAGGATGTGTGAGATCTGAAGCAGAGAGCATCTTTGTCTGTCTCCTGGATAATGCTGTCTCTTCTGCAGGGGCCCCCAATGAATCATTTAACATTGTACCGTGGTGATTTAGGAGCTCACTGTTTGTCGCGTTGGCCACTGCCCCCCACCCCCGTGGGGCCGACGTGTCGTTTTCTTATGAGCCTATCGCCGTGAATGAACGACCACGCTCCCAAATGGCCGGCCAGCATTTGTGGGTGAAACGGGAGGAAGACCCCATTTGGGGCTGGCTCTGTGCCAAAGAACTGGGGTTTTTACACCTGTGTGTGACAGCCCAGGGTGGGAGGTGGAGGTGGGAGACCGGGGGCTTCCATTGGGGCTGGCGTGGCCAAGCAGCTGGTCTCTCTCTAGCAGCTCCAGGGATCGCCTACAAAGTGTCCGTTCCTTCAAATCGTTTTGCTGTAATTTGCCTAATTCCCTCAACCTGCTCATGATTCTTTAAACCTGTCTGAAAATGATTTACGACAACGGAACCCTACATTCATGCTGCAACTCAACCCGAGGGGTCACAATTTAGCAGAGGATTACACTGGTCCATGTTCTTTTTCTGTTGCTGCAGATATTCAAGCAATATGTGTCTCAAAGAGTTGACTCTGCCCTTGGTCCACATACACAACCTCTTTCTACCTCATCAGATGAGGTCACAGAATGAACATTCCACGTAGTTATGGAGGGGTTGAAAGGGCTTGCTGCTTGATGGGGTCCTGAGGGGACGTCTAATAGCTGGCTAAATACCCATCTCTCAGGGGTGACCGTGCTGCCTGCCTCAACGCGGTGGTCTGCACAGCCTCCGTCTGGGCTCTGAGGCCACTCTGACACGTACAGTGGCTTTCCCCTGTCTCTCAGGACAGCCCTGTCCGCTTCCTTGTCAAGGCTGATTGCTAGAGACACTCCCTCCTCTGCAGTCATCCCACCTGATGAGAAGCAGACCCATTGCGTGCCAGCGAAACATGGCGACTGATTGGCCAAATCTTTTCCCCTGGCGACACAGTAAAAGGATCACAAGGCGAAGGTCTCCGTTGACTTCCAGCGGTTCCCATGACTGTGGCATGTTTTACTTATAGAAAATGCACACTTGCAGATATAAACACATGAAACCACATCCGCTTGCATGCAAACACACACACACGTATATATGTGTATATTTGGTGTGAGGAGTAGTAGTTTAAATCATGTCATGATGCCACATTTATCTTGGAACTCCTGGCTAGATGAGCTAACCACAATCACTTTAATAGTGTGGACCCCCCCAGCGAGCCAGATAACATTTTGATACAAATCAGTGTTTCTCTTCTCTTCTCTCAAATGAATATTCAACAAAGATTAATCCTTTATTCTCCCGAATAAAAGGGTTGGATGGAAGATCGCCATTTCTGTTAACACAACATTGAGAGTTGTTTTGGCACGACACAATGTAGAAATCATTTTTATCAAAAAAAGACTAAAGTCTTTATTTATGACCCTTGGAGTGAGGCAGGAATAGGTTCAAGTCCCCCATCTGGGTGCAATCCCAGCATAATGCTATCATCACCTGTTTCCACGGGCCCTGCTCACATCTGCTGTGCATTAGGCAAAGAAATCACACAAGGTGCATTTTTTCGGCCCCCCTTTTGCATTTGGGTCCGATTCCTCAAATAGGCTACAACAACAAATTAAGATCTGAGACATGGAAACAAAAAAGCCCTGATTTTAAGCAACAATTTGTTTTACATTTCAGAACCGGACTCCCTGGGGCTTACAGTATAGTAGACACAAGAGTTTAAGAGCACGCCTCGGTTTATAGCTGCGCAGACAAAGCTTAGATGCTAAAATAAATAGGTTTAATTCATCAAACTGGCTTTGAATGGGGCCAATTTGGCAGTAGTTAAATTCACTATGCTTGTAAATTAGCCAGCATCCCCTCTTATGTGCATAATTTCCAGGCACAGCTCCATTGTTAAAAGTAACATACTTTTCTTTATTGTAATCAGAGGCAGAGCGTTCAGTTAGCCCTGATCAATTACTTTTTTGATCAACCAACTCCTGTCCTTGAAAAACAATGCAGCATAATCACATGGAGTATGACCTAATTGTGGCATGTTAGCATGCACATTGCCCCCATAATAATAGCATGTTAGCATGCACATTGCCCCCTTAATAATAGCGTGTTAGCATGCACATTGCCTCCATAATAATAGCATGTTAGGATCCACATTGCCCCCATAATAATAGCAAAAGCACAGCTTTCAGTGCATGAGAAATCCTGCCCATGAAAAGGTTTTTCCCTATTACAGAGCAGACGGAGTCTTTTTGTCCGATTGGTCCCTCCCATGGACACCAGCTGTGTAGCTGGTGCTTGCTGGGAACTGCAGTCAGTGTGGCGTTGCAAAGGGTTTTTTAACACAACTCTCCTATGAGCATTAAAGGAAGCAGTAATGTCATGCAATTGGGGCCACATTGTTATTGTGTGGATCCTGGAGAGTGATGTCAGGGGAAAGAGGAAACAAGCTCTGTCCCAACAAAAGAGAGCGAAGGTTAGAGTCAAGTTGGCAAAGGACCAGAGTCAATTCAAGACTTTCTTTCTCTCTTCCCCTTTTGCTGTTCTTAAAAGCACATTCACACCCTCAAAGACGATGTAGTGTAGAGGCAGAATGCGTCTGATCTGACAATGAGCTCTGAATGATATTATATCCTATGCAGGGTCGCGGGGGGCTGGAGCCTATTCCAGCTGACAATGGGCAAGAGGCAAGAGGGCAAGGACTATCATTCCATTAATGGAGCAAACTTGATGGATGAAATCAAGACCAATGGGTGGATACATTTTTTTACTCACAACCTAATTGACCTTGTCTATAACAAAGATATTCAGATCGATCATTAAATGGCAGTTAAACACTACTACGACCGCTACAACTACTTCTAAAAATAGTTTTAAAAACACAAACTGACTTTTAAAAAATATTCTACCAGTCAATGCATGTTCAGCAACAGCTGGGACAGTGACTTGGTTCAGGGTTGGTCACCAGCTGTGACTCATCACTGTTCATGGAAAGTATGACAGACTTTATAGAAACCAATCCAAAAGCATGGGACTTTTTGATACACTGCTAAACAGGTCATCCCTCTTTGAATCAACACATCAATTGGGAACAATTGACATTTCGATAAACAACTCATAATCTTGAAACTGGTCAGAGCAACAGTTGAGGAATGAGTCATGGGGTATTTTCATACAAAGGGTGTCATCATTTAAAAAAAAAAAAAAAAACTACAAACTGCAGTCATTGTCACAAGAAAAGGAAGTGAGAATACTCAACCCGATAATGACATTTCACTCAAAAGGGAAAACTCAGCTAAGACACAAGCTTCCTTACTCAAGATCTGTTCAGTTTTTTTAAATATTTGGAACGTGAACTCACATCATCTAACCTTTCACAAACACACATCCTCTGACCTTTCCTGAATCCAGTGGTGTATTACTAAGTGTCTCCCCCTTGAGGGAGAAGACAGTAGCTCATCAGAACCCATAGAGGGGTGTCACCCATCTCTCTGATCCCATTACATTTGACAAGGAATTACTCATTGAGTGTTGATCTGTTATAACACGGAGCTTTACGGTGACAAATGATGGCGCTCAGGGCTGCAATGTCACGGTCTCATTTAGGTTTTCATGGAACCAGTGAGTTATTGCATTGGTCCCGGGATCTATTTGGCACAGCGTGGAGACGACATGGATCATATCAGTCATTTCATTCACTGGGAAAGTGAACACACGGCTTGTATTGAAAGGTCTTTTGCGGTAATATGGAACCCCTCAGAATGTTCAATAGATGGGGAGGTTATATGCAAATGGTTTTCATAGATCATCCTCTAGAGCATAGGGTAATGGCCACTGAATGATCCTTATCAAGTACCATAAGTGCTCTTTCCAATAAAGACGTTGTGCCGTCCGCTGAAATCAGGATTGAAATGTTGATGGATGTCAGATCAGCACTTAACCTTGGAGGGATTCCAAGGCTCCGTTTAAACCAACGCGTACATCATCGGCCCCATAAAGGCTTTGACCAATCTTTAAGGAGACCACATATTAATGCAAAATGTGTTTTATGTTACACATTCAACTCCAGGTGTCAGTAACCCATTATTCATGTTGGTCCTTTGGGTGCATTTCAATAGGAAGCAGAGACGTTCATCTGCAAGTTTCTCACATAGAAAGATTTGATTTGTAGAGTCAGAATGCAAAATTAACTAATTTTTTAAAATGATGCTTCTAAATGTTGTCAACATGTCTGCATTAAGTTCCAGGACTGCATTAAGGTTTTCCCAGCAACACTCACCCTCTTTAAGGAATATTCCATATGTATGTTCAATGATTTTGTTATTTATAAAAAGTGTTCACATGAGTTGGTTCCCATGTCATTTGATGGGTAATACTGTACAGGTCTATTGAGAAAATATTTGACAATGAGTCTGGCCCGAGAATGAGGTTTGCACAACAGTGTAGGGAAAAGTTGTGGAAATAGGCTCTTGCTTACTTAGCTCTTTAGACTTTCCCTCTTAAGTTGAGTGCTCATCACACACACACACCTAAACTGTTAAACTAACAGCAAGGGGTAAAACAAAAACACTGTCCCAAGATGGGGATATCGATTGAGATCGTTATACACTTGATTCTTGGTCAAGGACACACACCATTTAAGTTGACAGAATATGACTAGTGGCTTCAGACAGCAAATGTTGTTAACATAAGGAATAAGGACCTTTCTGGACAACGTCTTACCGAGCCAGTGGGTGGTCCGAGGTGATGTCCTTAACGCTGGGGGTACGGTGCCTATGTGTCAACAGTGCAGGCCCGCCTTCCCTGTTGTGCTGCAATAATAGACCGCTACTTTTTCATCTTCTCCTTTGGAAAGGCCTTGAATATGGACAGACAGGGGGATTGTGGGAAAGTCCACCCTGAAGTTTCAGAAGAGAATGGTGTGGGGAGGGGTCCGGCGAGGGGTGCACAAATCTGCACACATCCCTGTGCTCCAGCAGGACCGACCTCTGACCTTATTTAAATCTGGATCCTGTTTATTGGCCCCTTGGGCCACAACGCTCTTGTTTCCTAATTTAATATGTGGCGTATCAGAGAGAACATTATGTTCACAGCATTGTGTATTTATGATCAGCATGTTCATACTTTCAACTGTTGTTTGCTCTCCTGTGGGCACTAGCATTTATTACATATAGCTTCCAGGGCTATATAGTTATACGAGATTTATACGATATATATGATCTACTTTCTTTATACTTGCGAAATGTATGAATTGGCAACAAAGGTTTCACCTGCCATTTTAATGGCACCTTTGTTCCTTCTGCTGTCTACCTTGTTTTTTTCTAAGACAAAAAAACATAGACAACACAACCCCTCTTTACTGCCCCCATATGCTTGTTCCAAAGTAACTCAGCCTCTCATTTATCTGCATGAGTTACAGCAGCTGTAGTTGTCTCCATCCTGCTAATAGTAAACTAGAAACAAAGGCTCTGGGCTCTACACCGTCTTCCGGACTCGACTTTTGGGCCAGACCGGAACTGTAAATTGTGAGACATTGTGAAACGTGTATGACAGAGCTAAGATAGTTGGGATATTTAGTATGGGACTAAGCCCTAATTTGAGTGTCACTGCATTCACCAAAGCACACTTTACTTCTTTTGCATGGTAATAATCACAAACGCAACTGTTTTGAGAGAAACAAAAAGGGTTTACTGAAAAAATCTATGGTCAATTTTAATATCATATAATTTCATAGTATATAATTGTATAAACATGAACATACATGGACATCAATGAGAAATTGTTGCACTATGTTTAAAACACATTTACTCCTCTGTTTTTTGCAGGTATGGGAACAATGCTTTTAGGAGGTTAAGGTCTTCTTGTTTTCACGTTTGACATACAGTGTTAAGCGGTCAAAGTTACAATAAAACATAGACTATTAGAAAACAAATCACAATTTCAACTCATCCATTCTTCTCTGCGTTTCAGAGTCATAGTGGTTTTGGAATGAGCTGGTATGCTTGCCACCAGGTGAATTAAAGCAATGGTAATGCATTGAGGTTAAGAAGATGCCCCTGCTATACTGCCACACAGCCTCCCAAACACATGACAACAGGTTGGACCATAGGGGCCAGAAGAGAGGCCCGTTGGTCTCTGATCAGTCAGCCCCAGGGGTCCGGGTGTGAAAGTGGGTGAGGAAGAGCGACACAGACAGAGTGACTCCCACCCCAAAGTCTCCACAAGTGCTTTAGTGTGGTTAGTGGAGGAGTGGGTGGAGGCTGGCTGGTTGGGATGGTATGCACAAGACTAAGAGGCCATTAATGGAGGGTAAAGTAGAGCTAGGGATGGTTGGACCGACTGGCAGCAAGTGGTCCCAGCCTGTAAAGTTATAGCCATGGAGAAGGCTGATAGTTGGGATGGTTAGTGTGGTGGACAACCGATATGGACACAGCCAGAGGTCAGGTCAGTGGAGCTCCTAGCAGGAAGTCCCTCCCTTCCTTCCCTCCATTGACCAATAGCGGTTGCCGTAGTCACCTAGGAGTTCTTGGCCACTATCTTCATGGTAATGGTCTTCACCTCGGAGTACTCCTTCAGACCACACTCCCCCCTGAAAACAAAACGAGACCCTTACTTGACGCTCCTCTTTTGCTTTGGTCTAATAAAAACATTAAATAATTGTAGTAAGTTATTCTGGTGAGCAGCTTTTCAAGTAAGTTCATGTGAATACCGATTTGGCTGTGTACTCTCAGCCAGTGGGCCGGGGACCAGAAAGGGTACTTACAATTCACGTCCGTTGCCAGACATTTTATATCCTCCAAATGGACACTGCGTGCTCAGGGCATTGAAACAGTTTATCCTAGGAAGTACACAAGACATATATCATGCATCAGCCTCTTGGCCCTGGGCTTTGTTGAATCGTTCTATCATTGCATACTATGATGTTGTCAAAACAGGTGGACTGCAATCATGCCATATAAAGAGCTTTGTTGGAATCATAAACGTGCTTTTAATAACAATGCGGAACTCCCTTAATAACAGACAGAAATATATTTTTCTATAATTCTGTGTGTGTGTGTGTGTGTGTGTGTGTGTGTGTGTGTGTGTGTGTGTGTGTGTGTGTGTGTGTGTGTGCGTGTGAGAGCGAGAGTGTGCCGTCAAGTCCTTACCAGACAGTTCCGGCCTGCATAGCTGTGGTGATGGTCATGGCTTTATCGATGTTGCTGGTGAACACAGCAGCCACCAGACCGTAGTCTGTGTTGTTGGCCCTCTCAATGACTTCATCAATAGTTTTGAACTTCATAATCTGCTGGACGGGTCCAAAGATCTGCAAATGGACAGCAATGTTAGCACGTCCCCTCCCAATATTCAGTGAAACACCATCCACTGTGAAATCGGACACAAATGACTGCTAGAAAAATAGCGGAGAAAGTATTTGACTAATTCTGACTTATTCCACCAGTCTCCATCCTCTACTTGTATCAGTCATGCGGTGAACCTATCATCTTGTCTGTTTCTGAGCGTACCTCCTCCTTGGCAATGCGCATGTCATCCCTCACATCCGAGAAGACAGTTGGCTCTATGAAGAAGCCCTTGAGGCCCAGGGCTTTGCCCCCACACTCCAGCTTGGCTCCCTCGCTGATGCCACTCTGGATCAGCTCCAGGATACGTCTGTGCTGCTCCTGACTGATCTGTTGGCAGGAAAAGAGGTGAAAGGTTGGGGCTGAAGTTGGGAAAAACTGGAAGCTAGAGTAGGCGCTGTTTGAATCTTTGTAACCACATCCATACAATGCATAGGGGGACTGTTCTGTGTAAAAATCGATTAGTATTTGTGTTTGGACAGAAGAGTTAATCTGACCTGGGGGCCCTGCTCTGTGGTGGGGTCAAAGGGGTTGCCCACCGTCCTCCTCTTTGCCCTCTCCACACTCCTGCGAACAAACTCCTGGTAGATGGGCTCCTCCACATAGACGCGGGAGCCTGCCGTGCAGCACTGGCCCGCGTTGAAGAACACTCCCTGGTGGGCCTGCTCCACTGCCACGTCCACTGGGGAGGACAAGAGCCAATCGCAAGGCCACCGTTAATGACGGCTCCGACCCAAATTTGAACAACTTAATTTACTGTTTCTAAATGTCTCTAAAATGCGTTTACAAATGCCTTAATAAATCACAGTTCATTAGAACAAAGGAAAGTGTGGTCGCTTTGACCACATTTACATGCAGCGCAATATGTCTTGCATGGTGTTTTCTTCCCCTGTGTGTAGTCCCAGCAGTGGGACTCGGGTCCCAGCAAATCTGCTATCTGACACCTGAGAGACAGGCCCCTGCCGTGGCGCAGGAGGGGTTAACGGAGCCCCGTGATTTATGGGCCCCGGCTGAAGCGGACGGCGGGGCTTTGGGCTCAATTTCCCTGATTTACGGGCCTGGGGGAGCCCGTCTCACGGCTGCTGAAAGCATTTGAAAGCCCCGGCATCCCCAGTTTGGGGAGCCACTTAGAGCGTGCATGGAAGCCATTCATCCACAGGGTTTTCAGAACCCTGCGACGCTCAGTGGCAGCTAGAGGGTCTGTTGAGGCTCCATGGGAAGGCACATCCGTTCCCTCTGATCCGAGGACCAGCCTAATTGGATATATCAAACTAAGCAAAGCGTGTGGGAGAGGCCAGGCTTTTTGGGTGGATGATTCTTACATCCATGTGGAGTTTGGGGAGGAAATACATTTTCTTTCTGGACACCCATGTCCATATGGAAAAGCACCGGTGTGTTTGTGTGTGTGTGTGTGTGTGTGTGTGTGTGTGTGAAAGAGAGAGCGCGTGCGAGAGAGAGATAGAGGGAGAGAGAGAAAGAGAGGGACAGATATCTGGGCGAAACATAAGAGTCCTTACAATCAGCGTCTGCAAAAATTATGTTGGGGTTCTTCCCTCCCAGCTCCAGCGTCACTCTCTTCAGATTGCTCTTCCCAGCTGCTTCTTGGATCAGCTTGCCGACCTGGGGAGGGAAGAAAACAGAGCCGGGGGTTTACTCACAGCGCCACAGGCAGACCATCGCCCCCCTAAATTCGTCGCGGGCAGCCATTAAAGAGCTTAGCAGGCTGCTCCGCCGCAAACAGGGGACGCATCCGAGGGCCCAGGGTCTGAAACACGAGTTCCTTAAAACACACAGGCTGAATATCTATTACAGGGCTGAGGGCTGGCCAGGCAGCGGGGACCTAACGGGATCTCTCCGCCGCTGACAGAGCAGCAGGCGCTCAGCGCAGGACAGGAAGCCCTGCCCACTGGTCGTGGTGGCGGAGGACTACCGTGGGCACTGGGCTTGGTATGGGCCAGCTAGCCCGGTGAAGCGCTCGCTGTTTTGAGGTGATAAGCTCCCCTTTCTCCACTAGCAGCCGGACTCAGTTTCTCTGGTTCCATTTCACAATCCCCTCATCGTCAGAAGAGCTGTTCTCACCATTATGAGTATCACTGAATACCACAGCTGATCTCCCTCCTCGTTCCAAACACTTGTGGTATGGGCGTATGTTTGTGCGTGTGTGTGTGTGTGTGTGCGTGTGTGTGTGGTGTGTGTGTGTGTGTGTGTTTGTGTGTGACAGTGCAGCCCTACGTAGCGTGAGCCTTGAGAGAAAACGGGTGGCGGGCCAGCATTATTTGAAACTACCCAGCTGGTCTCGTTGACGTCTTTTACTGAGCCTAGGCTTGACGAGACGCGGCGCTCACGTGGTCATTATTTCCTCTCCCCGTGAGACTCAGCCCAAACCCACATTAGAAAACAACAGGCCTGAGAATGTGGACTAACACCCCGTGAACAAACATGCACATGTCTTCCTGTCACCGACACTCTGCGTCGTGTTTAGTTTTCTGGGAGAGACAGAGAGAGGAGCTGCTCCGAGGGGAGGAGGGAGTTGGAAATCAACCTTTTCCTTGTCCCAGCCCTCCAGCCCCTCACCTCCCCGGCCCCATTCAGCTAGTGGAAAAGAGATAGGGCCGCAAATGTTCATGATTTTTAACCCTGGGTTGCGTGCCTTGCTTGGTAATGCCAGGCGGTGGGCGGGGGACACCAGCAGACCAGCCTACTGGGGCTTCTGATACTGTCTGGGGGCTGACGGACACAGCAGCTTGGCATCAGTGGGTCTAAGTTGGCTCTATCTGACTAATAATAAGATTGTACGTGCTAGTTAGAGGGGAAAGGAAAAAGATGTGTGTGTGTGCGCGCCTGTGTCTGTGTATGTCTGTGAATGTCTGTATCTGTGTGGATGCGTGTGTCTGCATACATGGCTATGCCACTGTCCTCTCTTCCCACCTGGAACCACAGCCCCCCTCGTAGAGCCCACTCAACCAGCAAGTGGGCTGCCATCTCCATGACTCACTGTCTATGCGTCCCTTTTACCCGTAACAGCAGAAATGGGAACGTAATGGGCTCCAGATCCCAGGAAACAACACGGAGATTCATGAGAAGAGAAAAGGTCCTCCTTGGTAGGTATGCTCACTCCTCACCAGTGATAAAACTACAAGGTGCACGCGTGGGAGTGGAAGTGTGCGGCTATGTTTGTATGGGTAGGTAGACAGACATACTTTCCATACTGCAGACAATGGCCTGAGAATACAGGGCACTTTAGATGCTTGTCATTAATGCTTGGACTTTGTTGAATCAAAAGCCAACTAAAAGTTAATGGGATCCACAAAAGAGTATCAGATCGCATGAGTGATAATTATGTCTTTACAGTACATTTGTGTGCCCATGTGATAGGTGGGTGTGCACCCTACACACACACACACACACACACACACACGCACACGCACACGCACACACACACACAGGCACACTCACACACTCACCTTTCTCCTTCTTGTCCCTCAGAGACAGAGGCCACACACAAATCAAAGGTGGATTCTAAACACAACATAACTCCGCTTCATTTACTACGGACGTGACAACAAGTTAACTTTGAACTGGGAATTTGAAAATGTATCAATTGATTTACAGCAGCTCGTAATGAGGCCATAATGGTTAACACCCTCCCTGTGAACATGGGTCTGCGGTTGGAAATAATGTGTTTATAAAAATGATGCGCTGAGATGGAATCTGTTTTCCCTCTGGACAACTGCATCAGTCTCTGGAATGTGACCACATTCCCCCGGGAGCTCTTTATCAAGGTACGCCCTTGATGTTCAGGTTCCCCTTCTATTTTTCTACGGCAACAGTGGGAATCCCAGACTGTGCTCATCACCCAGAAAGTCCAGCCATGTACAGTAGGTGCTTCTTAGCTAAGACCGAGCGGATTTTAATGAAGTGGCAGAGGGAGCACACACCGTGTTACACATGCGTGCAGGATGGGTTGAAGACACAGTGTCGGTGTTGGTCGGTGTGTTCAGGAGAGGGAGGCCAATGCAGAGAATGTGTGGGCAGGCCTGTGTGTTCAGCGTGTGTGACTAGCAGACATGACTCACCTCAAAGCCCCCCCCCCCCCCACACACACACACACACACTCCCCGCTGTGAGTAATGACAGGGCATGCTGGTTATGTAAGACGCCATTTGTTAGTCATTTAGACTTCAATGGCTGCAGACTGCGTGCCCTAATTACATGGCCTGCGTCTGTGCCACGCACATGTCGGTCACTTGTCACAGCAAAAGCCGCAAGTCGGCAATACCGGCTTGTCTGTCAAAAGGCAGTCGTTCTTTTGTTGTGGAGAAAAGTACCTCAGTTGAGCCTGTGAAAGCCACTTTGTCTATGCCCATGTGCGAAGCGATTGCAGCTCCTGCTGTTGGCCCGTATCCCGGCAAAATATTGACGACTCCCGGTGGAAAGCCGGCCTGTCAAAACAATATGAGAGGAAACAAGCGTTAGAGGAGAAGAGGAGGCAGCAGAGCCAAGCAAAACCCCGGGCAGTGTGGGGGGGAATCCGGACCCAGCCCAACTTCCCTACCAGCACTGCAACACAACGGACAGAACATCAAACAGAGGCCAGCACGACACTCCCAAGCTTCAGAGCAGGCATGCGAAAAGGTGTGTGTGTGTGTGTGTATGTGTGTGCGTGTGCGTGTGTGCGTGTGTGTGTGTGTGTGTGTGTGGAGGTGGAGCTGGTGTACCTCCTTGATGAGGCTGCCAATATACAGGCAGGTGAGGGGAGTCTGCTCCGCGGGCTTGATGACCACCGTGTTCCCACAGGCCAGCGCTGGACCCAGCTTCCACGCCGTCATCATAAGAGGGAAGTTCCACTGCAAGCATGGAAACACACACACACACACACACACACACACGCACGCACAGAAGATCAGATCATCAGACATCTGACTGATACACTGGGCGGTCACTACTCACACTCCGTATATACACTCCATCACTACTGCTAGCCACTCTCTTTTTCATTTTCACTCTGTCTAAACATGCCACACATTCTGTCTTCCCACAGTATTCCGAGAAGGCCGGGAAGTTGCAACACATTTGCAAAGAGAAGTGCAATAGATCCGCATTGTTGGTGTACACACATGCCTGTGTTGTTTCTACTTTATTGTGAAGCCCAGCGGTGCTCAGCACACACACACACGCATACACACACACACAAACACAGTTCCTCAGCTGTTACACAACCAGTGTTCCATTACCTTGGTAAATAGACCAATGCCTTACTTGATGCTCTCTCACTCTCCGTCACTCTCCCACACTCTCTCACTGTTTTACTGCTGCTCTCTTTCTCTCTCTCTCTCTCTCTCTCTCTCTCTCTCTCTCTCTCTCTCTCTCTCTCTCTCATCCTTTTTGTTTCCAGAGAATCCCTAAAGTTTCTCATCTACCGACTCTTGACCTCTCCTCTTAATCCCATCTGTCAGTTTTCTTTATTCTCTCTGTGCTTTTAACTTTTTGCTTGTCCTTCTCTATTTTGGTCATCGCTGGCACACAGGAGCTACCAAATTCAAAAGGAACGTATTCCAGAATGAGAGTGTGCACTTTAGTGTTTGAATATAGAGAGCGCATATTATAAATGATATGTTGTTTTATTCTCACAAATACTATACTGACATAGTGAAGGCAAATGTTCTATTTACAGCTTGGATACGGTTTTCTGTCTTGTGCTTCTCCCTCTAAGCATCAAGGAACTTGGCACAGTTCTTCTCCGAGACTGCCAGTGGATTTACCCAAATATACACTGACTGATAAGAACGTCAGAGAGTTCCAGGAACCGTGAGAAGGGGCCTGGTCTGTCTCCTGTTCTGTAGAATTCTTCACAGTTTGTGTGTATGTGTGTATGTGTGGATGTGTCCATATCTCTATCTGTCTTTCTATCTGTTTATATTTGCCTGTCTGTCTGAACATCAGCAAATAATTTTTACTGTACATGGGATTTTTGTTTTTGTAATTTGATGTTTCTAATGTGCTTGCGTGTATCTTTCTCTCTCTCTCTCATTCTCTCTCTCTCTCTCTCTCTCTCTCTCTCTCTCTCTCTCTCTCTCTCTCTCTGTG
>JAVQJS010063520.1:0-10574 GCA_036024795.1 Galaxias rostratus | reverse complement strand
CTCTCCCTCTCTCTCTCTCTCTCTCTCTCTCTCTCTCTCCAACTGTTAGTCCCTCTCCCTCTCTCTCTCTCTCTCTCTCTCTCTCTCTCTCTCTCTCTCAAACTGTTTGTCCCTCTCTTTCCCTTCCCAAAATGAAATGCGGATAGCCAGCGGTCCAAACAAGAGTGAGTTGGGAAAGTTTTTTTCCATCACCGGAAAGGAAGGCCATTTTATTCTCCTTAAAAAACCGCAGACCAGTGGCAGGTGTGGGTTTACGGCTGCTGAAAACCGCCTCCGCCCGCGGTCACACCAGCTTACCATGTCGCTCGACACGGCACACACCGGCGATGGTGAATAGTTGATGTGGCCTTACGGCGAGCGCACTCTTACACGCACGTGCACGCACAGAAGGGGCGTCATAATTAACAACGTGGGCAGGGGGGGGTGTATTTCTTCTTAATGAGCAAGGAAATTGGAAATCAACACTCTTTCCTGGGGCTAAGTAAAATCCTATGAGGGAGAGCTGCCATGGATTTACTGTAGTGAGTCACAATTAGGCCTGATTTATAAGGCCCGTCTTCCTGACGACCCAGACACCCTGTGTGAGTGTGTGTGTGTGTGTGTGTGTGTGTGTGTGTGTGTGTGTGTGTGTGTGAAGGAACTCTGTGAATGTCAGGGTGTGTGTCAGAGTCTAAATGTCATGGCTGCTTGTGGGTAACTGTCCGTGACGCGCCTTCAGACAGCTTTGATTTGGGCCCGACCGGGACATTTCCACATTCATATGACAACGATTCCATTGAAGGCTGGCGTCTGATCTCAACTTTGGTTTTACATTCCTGGAACATTTTTGATTGAAGGCTGCCGTCTGATCTATAATCTGCTTTTACATGTCCACATTCACCTCACAGTTCCATTGAAAGACGGTCGGCTCTGTAATCTGGTTTTTGACTTTCTTGATGTACGCTTAGTTGGAATGAAACAGGCAGCAGACAGACGCAGGCAGGCGCGCGCACGCACGCACGCACGCACACACACACACACACACACACACACACACACACACACACTCCCGGGGCTCAGAGACGGAGACAGCATCGAGACGTGCCTGTGTCCCTCCACACTTTGTCTCACAGCGACAGACCCACTGGGTCAGAGGGAGGGGTACGGGGAACGAGAGACCCACGGAAGAGGCGGGGTTAAAGAGGTGCAGAGAGAGAGACACAGAGGTAGAGAGAGCGAGAGAGAGAGAGAGAGAGAGAGAGAGAGAGAGAGAGAGAGAGACCAAGAGGAAAAGTGACAGAGAAAGAGAGAGTCAGAGAGACAGAGACAGTGAGAGAGAGCATGAAAGAGCAACAGAGTAATTGAGAGGGAGCGAGAAAGTGACAGGGGGAGAAAGTGATGCTGAGCGAGAAAACGAGAGAAAGAAAAAGTGAGAGAGTGACGGGGAACGATGGAGGAAGAAGCTGTGAGTGAGAGGAAGAATATGAGTGTGTCTACCCATCTGCTTATGGATGGGTAAGGGCGTGCGTGTGCGAGTGAGTGTGTGTATTACACACTGTGGCTAAAACTGATACATGAAGTGTGAGTTCGAGTGATTGAGGGATGTGCGAATGTGTCTTTGTATATTAGATAGATGTGTGTGTGTGTGTGTGTGTGTGTGTGGGGGGGGTGGGGGGGTATCAGCTGGGTGTGCAAACCCCCCTACCCACCACACACACACACCCCCAGGCGTGACTTCTCACCCAGACCTCAGCCAACCTCCGCCGTCTCCCACACCCAGCCCTGTCACCGTGGTAACAACCAGGCTGTGCTTCTAAAGCCGACAAGCTAGCACCACCCGGGGGTTCCATCTCGTCAGCCGCACGAGAGAGAGAGAAAGAGAAAGAAAGAGAGAGATAGAGAGAGAGCGAGCTGGTGAGAGAGAGAGAGAGAGAGAGAGAGAGAGAGAGAGAGAGAGAGAGACGGACTAAGCCGATAAGGCAATGAGATGATCATGTATCAGTCTCAACACACATTCAGAGACATCCTACACCAACTTACTTCGCGCACGCACACACACCTCGCTAGCGGCACTGTTGAAAAGAGCTGCTATAAGGTCACAGGTCACTGCGTCACTTCCTGCCTCAGAGGGAATTAAAAAAGCCTGACAGTCAGTCAGTCAGTCGTGACATGAGAAAGTAGGACAGTTAGTCAGTCAGTCAGTCAGTCAGTCAGCCAGCCAGCCAGCAGGACAGTTGGTAAGTCAATCAGTCAGTCATGTAAGAAAGTAAGACAGTCAGACAGTCAGTCAGTCGATCATGTAAGAAAGTAGTACAGTCAGTCAGTAGTTATGTTAGGAAGTCGGAAAGTTGGATGTAGGAAAGTTATTAAGTCAGTCAGTATGTAGGTAAGTCAGCAGGGAAGTAAGCCAGTCAGTCAGTCAGTAGGTAGTTAAGAAAGTGGGAAAAGCTGTCAATCAGTAGTTATGTAAGTAAGTCAGAAAGTTAGTAAGTCAGTCAGTAGGTAGTTAAGAAAGTAGGAAAAGCTGTCAGTCAGAAGAAAAGTCCATAGAGAAGTAATTTAGTGGGTAAGAGGCAGTCAGTCAGAGACTGAAAGTAATTGCCTGTTTTCAGCAGACACTCGCTGACGGTTTGAACCATTAATACACAAGTGGTATTCAATGTTGAAGTTAATTGGTTTGTGAAATAAAAAAAGTTCTAAATCCATTAAAAAATTATTCAAAAATATCCTAAAATACAATAGTTGTAAATGATAACTAATTTTGTTTTACTGTGTTAGTTAGGTTGTGAAAAAAACAACATACAAATGGTGCAAGTGTCTCTCAACATGCTCTTGGCAAATCCACAAAGACCAAAATCAATCTCTAAACGTGGAACACAAACATGGCTCCCCGCTTCCAACCCACACCCTTAAGCTAACACGCGAGTGGGAGCCTGTGTGTGCACATATGCATGCGTGTGTGTGTGTGTGTGTGTGCGTGTGTGTGTGTGTGTGTGTGTGTGGGGGGGGGGGTGAGCGGGAGAGGGCACGAGGGTCCTTGAGCTCCAGAAGCGCCCGCGTCTCCGCCCCCTCGTCTCACGCGCCGCCCCTTCAGTCTCCCACTCCAAACTTCATTAGCCGACGCTCCGTTTCAGGCGGCGCGAAGAGGCCCGCCAGATGAGAGGAGAGCCCGGCCAACTAACTGGATGATGGACGCCAATTACGGCTGATGAAGACGAGGGGGAGGCGGGGCTTGTGGGGGCTGGACGGTGGGCTTGATTGGCCTCGCGGAGACACAACGGATTTAGGCTGGGAGACGGATCGAACTACAGAGAACCTGAAGAAGCCTAGGCATCTAGGCAGACACACACACACACACACACACACACACACACACACCACAGTCACTTCTGCCTGCAGTCTGTCAGTCTCAGGGGAGAAGTAGGAGACCGCTTTGACTCTCAGATGTTTGTTGGCTCCCTGAGGCTGAAACACCTGGATCTCTCACTCACTCACTCACACTCACACACACACACACACACACACACACACACACACACACACACGGCTAGTGCTGTCTATCATCCCGAGTTGCAGTATAGAGTATCTCCTGATCCTCCAGAAAAAAACATGGTGCATTTACTCTTAACCAACGTTTAAAAAAAAAAAAATTCATGCAAAAAAAAAAGTAAACATACATACTATTTCATATGTGATAACAAGGATTAGTTTGAGGAGGTTGAGCAATGTTAATGGCCATCTTGCTTTCCTACCACCCCACACCCTCCAAAGCCATGAGACCTCCTCTTACTGACATGAACGCAGCAGTTACTGTGACACTTAGTAAAAGCCAATGACATATCAAAGACACAAGGGATATGGGGACTGAATAGGCTTCAGGAGGGCCCAGACATAGTCTGCGACTGCCGTCCGAAAGCCCCTGCAGTGAGGAGGAACACGAGGAGGATGAGGAGGACTTCTGCTGCGAGAACACGGAGACTGTTGAGCTCCGTGAGGAAGAACAGCGCGGACAGGTTTACGTACTCCTACATAGACTGGGAGACAGATGGAACAACTGAGGACCTGGAGAGTCCGAGCCATCGCACACACGTATGTACACACACACACGTACGCACACGCACATGCACACGCACACGCACATGCACACACACACACACACACACACACACACACACACACCTTCAGTTCTATTTCTCTCTTTCTCTGGTATGGGCTTCCACATGTTAGTGAAGTGGCTTGTTGAGATTTGTACCAAATAACAAACGGAGGAAAAAGCGGGCAGCGATCACGGAAAAATGGGGGGGGAGCAGGCGGGAGTTCCAAAGAACAGGGGGATGAATATTTGATGCAGGGAAAACGACGAGGAGATGGCACGGCTTTTAATGTTTAATGCCCATCCAGATGCCGCTACTCTGGATGCAAGTTCACCGTGACTTTTACCAAAGAGCGAGCACACACACACCCACACGCACACACACACACGCGCAGGCAACAGGCGGGTTGCGAGAGACTCCCCCATGCGCGCACACACACACACGCACACGCACACACGTACACACTTTGTACGAGCTATGCTGCTTGTACTTTCTATATATGTGACCCAGTCTTCTGTACCTCCAGGAGTAGCAACACCAGAGCGTCATGCTGTTACAGCAGCCACCCCGCTGTTTGAGTCAATGACCCGGGGAGAGAGAAACAGACGCACAGGGCAAGGCCCCATCCTATGGATGTGCTTATAATCCGGTTTAGGAATGAGAGCTTTTGAGTCACGGGGGTGTAACAGCCGAGCCGAGCGGGTTTGAAGGAAGCCTGCGTGCCAGCCAGGTGTTGTTGAATCAGCCTGGTGTCCACTCATGTTCAAACCTAGGAGGTGGTTTGTCACTCTGGTCCACAGGACGACGGACTACGACACACAGAGAGGCTGGTGAAAAGTAAAACGTGTTTTCTCCCAAAAAATAACAAATAAAGAAAATAAAAAAATGAGCCCGCGCCGACACCTCTGTAGCTGTTTTGGGACGTGTTGCTGCCTGTTAACGCTCACCAGCTAGGTGTGGTGAAGCCCCCTTCTTCCTCCTCTTCCTCGCTGGTCCCCGCTCACTGCTGAGGACCACGTCCATTATTCAGCACGTTGTCGGGGAGAGCGGCACTAGCTGTGTGTGTGTGTGTGTGTGTGTGTGTGTGTGTGTGTGTGTGTGTGTCTGAGAGACTTGGGGGTTCTGAGGGATAGACAGAGGAGGAGGAAGAGGGCCGCTTCCACCAGAGAGCGGGCGACAGGTAGCGAACACCTGGATGAATAATTCCAATGGGTTGGAGAGTGAGAATATGAAGGGAAGTCAAAGAGGAGACCTAATAGACTGTTGTGCATAATAGTACTGTCGAATATGAACGCTGTCGCTCTCTTCGTTTCCTGCTTACACCCCCCCATGCCCCCACCTCCATTCTTTCTCAACCATCTCTCTTTTTCTTCCTTGTTCTCTCGCTCACCCGTCTCCTCGGCCTCTTGCTAATCTCTCTATCCATTTCTGTTCTTTCTCTGTCTCTTTTATTCTCTCTTCTCTTTCTCAGTGGCTGTCTGTGTCGCACTGGTGGCAATATAATCTACTGTACAGGGTTCCGACACATTTTACATTCCTCAATGTCATACTTTTTCCGTCTCAAATTTCCAGACTTCCTGGTAGATTGTCATACAATATTACAGAGTAAAAAGAGACAGTTATTATATCAATAAGTGGTGGATTGGATTTTGGCACTGATATGTCATAAAAGCGAGTTTTCTTATTTTATTTTAGAAAACAGAAACAGCGCTGACTTTGTCTCTCTTTGGCTGTCTACTCATCTTTGTTTGCTGCCCTTCCTCCTTCTCTCTCTCACTCACTCACTCACTCACTCACTCACTCACTCACTCACTCACTCACTCACTCACTCACTCACTCACTCACTCACTCACCCCCTATCCAAAGTGGGCAGCCACCTGGCGAGATGAACACACTTCTTAAGATGCTCATGTTTGGTCCACGCTGAACGGTAGTGGCCTAATTAACGCGCGTCCCCACTACATTAACACTCTGACAAAGGCAAGATGAAGCACCAGTAGATTACGTAACGACGCAGCGTGTGTGTGTGCGTGTGTGTGTCTGAGAGAGATGTGGTCCTCGTTGTATAGCCACTGTCGGTAAGACGAGAGACCTCACACAGTGAAATGTCTTGTCAGAGTAAGACTCAACCTGACGCTGGGTGAGTCCACCCTGACAGCCTGCACGACTTACGAATATATCCAAAGAGAGAGCGAGACAGAGAGACGAGGACAATTTAACACCCGCTACTTCAAAAGCAGGGCTAACGGGGGAGGAACTGAAGGATCAATCTGGCTGGGCGGCAGAGGCAGCCATCTTGGGCATGAAAGGAAAGGAAAGATTAGAGACAAATGAAGCGGAACAAATGAATGTTCTCTTCTCCAACGCCGATCACACTGCTCCCGTTAATGATGTGATAAAAACAGAGAACCAGACCGTTAATCGAAGCCTGCAGGGTCGAAGCGCGCGGCCTCTCTCTCTCTCTCTCTCTCTCTCTCTCTCTCTCTCTCTCTGTCTCTCTCTCACATACACACACACACACACACACACACACACACACACACACACACGTGTGAACGGAAAAAAAGTCAGACACACGCGCACCTCCATCTCCCACTTCCGTCGGCTTCACTGCCGACCGCTTGTTAATTGAGGGTGTTTAAATGAGGAGACCAGGCAGCCATGTTTGAGTTTCCACCGGGCCGTGATGGGGGCAGCAGCACCAGGGAGAGTAGAGGACACCTTAATGGGGAATAGACTCTAGTCCACTAGTGAGAGAACCAAATGACACGGAAAACAAGGGTGGAAGAGAGAGAGAGAGAGAGAGAGAGAGAGAAAGACAAGGAATAAAAAAAGAGAGAAAATGTCCAGATACGGACAAAGAGATGAACGAGAGACCGATAAGATAAATGAGAAAGAGAGAGAGGGACATTAAGAAAGAAAGAAAGAGCAGAAAGAGAGAGAGAGGAGTGAGAGGGAGGGAGGGAGGGAGAGAGAACGAGTAAGCCGGGATAAAAGGAGAGAGATGAGGTCCAGCGTTTCCTTTCCAGGGAGTGGGGACTGCCTAATGGGGCGTTAACATGACAACTGAACACTGTGCGGTGGTCACAGGACAGAGGATAACACTGCTGCTGCTGGCAACCACCACCCTTAATGAGTCAGAGAAAAGAAAAAGAGAGAGAGAGAGAGAGAGAGAGAGAGAGAGTGTGACTGAGGAAAAGGAATGGACAGGGGTGGGCGTGTGTAGATAATGCAAAAAAAAAAAAATAGATGAAGAGGGAAAAATAAATCCATTCGAAGCTGAAGGTGAAGAAAGAGACAGACAGAGACAGGGAAACAGAGGGGCAGACAGACAGAGAAACAGAGGGGCAGACAGACAGAGAAACAGAGGGGCAGACAGACAGAGAAACAGAGGGGCAGACAGACAGAGAAACAGAGGGGCGGACAGACAGAGAAACAGAGGGGCAGACAGACAGAGAAACAGAGGGGCAGACAGACACAGAAACAGAGGGGCAGACAGACAGAGAAACAGAGAAGCAGACAGAGAAACAGAGGGGCGGACAGACAGAGAAACAGAGGGGCAGAGAGACACAGAAACAGAGGGGCAGACAGACAGAGAAACAGAGAAGCAGACAGAGAAACAGAGGGGCAGACAGACAGAGAAACAGAGGGGCAGACAGACAGAGAAACAGAGGGGCGGACAGACAGAGAAACAGAGAGGCAGACGGACAGAGAAACAGAGGGGCAGACGGACAGAGAAATAGACAGAAAAACTGACCTAGACAGACACAGACAAACAGAGAGAGGCAGACAGACTGACAGAGAAAGAAACAGACAGAAAAACAGATAGACAGAGACAGACAGACAGACAGACAGTCAGACAGTCAGACAGTCAGACAGACAGACAGACAGACAGACAGAAAGACAGTACCTGTTCTGTTGGTGCTGAAGGTCTGGGACAGTCTACAGAAGAGGTCGGGGTTCACAAAACGCTCCTCGTTGGCCCCCACCCAAAAGCAGCCTTCAGACATCTCCTGGGGACGGATCTGCAACCCATCACAGAACAGTCAACAGTCAACACACACACACACACACACACACACACACACACACACACACACACACACACACACACACACACACACACACACACACTCCGTGTGCAGGGCATGCAAACGGCCTGTGTGTGGAGGGCAGAATCTGCGTTTGCCCAGAGGGTAGTTAGTTAAACAACTCCCCTCGCCTACAGAGACTCCCGTGACGGTCAGACGCTCTCTCCAAGTCGCCCCCAAACTTTAACAGCATGGCCCGGCTGGCAGAGAAACATGCTAAAGATGTCCAGCAGCACCGCACCCACCCACCCAACCACTCAACCACCCACGCACACGCACGCACACACACACACACACACACACACACACACACGCATACGCACACGCACACACGGCGTCCCATGTGGTCGGTGCATTAACACAGGAGGGAGCAGAGTGGTCCTCCTCCTCCTCCTCCTCTCAGCTATCCGCCACAGAGGTTTAAACACGGCAATCTGCCTCCCACACACCCACACAGACGCGGGCGCTTGCGTACACACATACACCCACACGCCCGCACAGCGGTGACGCTGTGGATAGTAAGACACTCACCCCCAAAATAGACAACAGTGCAACATCTGCTACAAGATCCCCCCCCCGACACAGACACACACACACACACACACACACACACACACACTGGTTTAATTGGAAACTGTGAGGAGCTCAGCAACAAAGTGCCAGTGGAAGAGCAGTCACGTTGAATGAGCTGGGCTCTAGGGGGGGGGGGGGGGGGGTGGTGAATATTAAGATGGAGGACCAGGGTCTCCTACGTGGCCGGAGCCACCGTTGTTTTTGTCCCGTTAAAAACGGCTCAGACTCCTTAAACCTTCCCCTCCCTCCCACCCCACCGCACCACGCTACCAGGCGGACAGATGGAGGAGCCGGCTCAACATCTGGATCCGGCAGAGACAGGCAGGGGGGAGACGGAGAGGGGGCCGAGTGAACATCTGCCTCAGCAGCAGCAGCAGAAGCAGCAACAGAACTGGCGCCGACCAGTGTGTTTGGACCACGGCTAGCAGGCTTCCTCGTGGAGGAGAAAGCGGACCAGGAGTGAGACAAACCAAGAGGGAACTCCCCCAACACCCCCCCCCCCCCTCCACCCCCCCTACCGACTCTTTAGCGGGGTGCCAACGGGCACCGAGGACCTGGGGTCAAGGACGCCGTCGCCGCGGCCAACACAGTGCAAAGGTTTCAGGCAGGGGTGAAGACTTTAAAGTTAGAAAAAAGTAAAAAGAAAAAAGAAAAAAGTTAAAAAAAAGTAAAAAAATAATATAATAAATCAAAAATAAACTTTATCTTCCCTTGACTTCTATTAGTACTGTCTGTTGACAGAGTAACCTCTAGTAGAAGTCTGTTGACATTGTAACCTCTAGTAATACAATCTGTTGACAGAGTAACCTCTAGTACTACAGTCTGTTGACAGAGACACCTCTAGTAGTACAGTCTGTTGACAGAGACACCTCTAGTAATACAGTCCGTTGACAGAGACACCTCTAGTAATACAGTCCGTTGACAGAGTAACCTCTAGTAATACAGTCCGTTGACAGAGTAACCTCTAGTAATACAGTCCGTTGACAGAGTAACCTATGGAGCGTCAGCATACCTTGGCCCAGTTGAAGCGCTTCATGGAGGTCTCGGGTTTGAACTCCGTCTTGGCCCGGAGGCCGAAAGGCAGCGCTAGGACGCCCGGGGACCCCATCCCGCCCCCAAAACCAGGCGGGGGTGGAGGTGGGGGCGCCCCAAAGGGTGGAGGCACTCCGGGCGGAGGAGGCGGGGCCATGCAGCCTGGCAGAGGTGGTGGGGGAGGAGGCGGAGGAGGAGGCCCGGGCGTGGAGATGCATGCCGGGGCGGGATGGGTGGACGCCAACACCAGGGGAACTGCCCCAAACTGCAAAGAGAATAAGGAGAGGAACAGCCTGACATAAACCCATACGTAGCATATACCCGCTAGTCACCTACTACCAAAGGAGTGAACGGCATGATTGATTAGACCGAAAAAAAAAAAAATTATAAAAAAAAAAAATACATGACGTGGAAAAATTGCTATAAGCGACAAAAAAAATATCACAATAAGAGTGAATGCAGCAGCAAGACGAGAATCAGTCAATAGATATATATACATTTATTTTTTTTCTTCTTCCTGCTGATGGGGGATGAAGATGACTTCTGTGGTTTGTAGTTTTGTGGGACCACAGAGAGAAGCCATCGTCTGGATGCATCTACATATGCTTTACAAACAAATGGAACCCGGGGCTCTTGACAAGCTGGAGCATTTGCCTTTCATGAAGGGGACTTTGAATGAAAGCCAGGGAGTGAAACGGGGTGCTTTCTCAAGTCGGTGTGTGTACCAACAGCATCGCGCAACAGCACACGGGATTTACATTTAGAAGAGAGAGAGAGAGAGAGAGAGAGAGAGAGAGAGAGAGAG
>JAVQJS010063519.1:0-21239 GCA_036024795.1 Galaxias rostratus | reverse complement strand
CATATATATATATATATATATATACATTCTAAGGAGAAGGTTTGTGTGTGTGTGTGCGTGTGTGTGTGGAAACGCAGGGGGTAAGTTTAAGTGTATACTACACGTAATATGCATGGGGTTACAAACATAAACACACACCACACACACACACTTCCTGTCAAGGGACGACTGCGATGGGGAAGGATGAAAACAAACCTTTTGAGGGGTCCGTGGTGACTGTAATAACTCCCTGTGTGAGGCGGCAGCGGCTCCACAGACCCCACTGGAACTTAATTCAAAGAACAGTCTCTCTTATAGAGCGTGAAAACGACAGAGGAGATAAGAGGAACTGGGTGAGAAACCGTGAGGGCGGGAGGGAGGAGTGACGAAATCACATAAAAAAAGAGCTGTACCAGAGAAGAGGAAGACGGTTATTGGTAGGGTCCTGAGACACGTATATACATCAAAGCAGACGGAGGGTAAAAAAGATGGAAGGAGAAAGAAAGAACGGAAGAGAGAGGAGAAGGCAGACATGGACGGTGACATTTTAATCAGTGAGCAGTAGAGAGGAAAGAGTGTGTGAGAGCTCGGAGCTTGGAGGACTGAGGCCAAACACTGCGTGTGCGCCAGGAGTGTGTGTGTGTGTGTGTGTGTGTGTGTTTGTGTGTATTTGGGGGGGTTGAGGTCACTGGTTGAGTGTGTGAGGTAAGCGAGAACTCAAGTGTGTGTGTGTGCGCGTGTGTGTGTGTGTGTGTGTGTTTGTGTTTGTGTGTGTGTTGAATGGAAGAGCCTATCTGGTGAGTTTGTCATAACAAAATACTC
This sequence comes from Galaxias rostratus, assembly GCA_036024795.1. Taxonomy (NCBI): domain Eukaryota; kingdom Metazoa; phylum Chordata; class Actinopteri; order Galaxiiformes; family Galaxiidae; genus Galaxias; species Galaxias rostratus. The sequence goes on along the minus strand of JAVQJS010063519.1, from coordinate 20,438 downwards.
TCTCTATCCCACTCACACTCACACACTCTGTGTGGCCTACAGATTGTGGTCAGACACCAGTCTCCCCTCTGATTGACAGGGCCCCTGGCAGTTAAGCCGTTGTGTGCGGAGAAAAGACAAGCTAGTGTCCTGGACTTCATCACCCAAGATACACCCAGCTCTGGCTGCGGGGGCCACGGTCTGCATTCCATCTCTAGGACAAACGGACTCTCTGGCTGCATTCCATTATACAGGTTCTGGTCTTGTCTGCCGGCACAGTTCCATCTCTGTGTCCATCCATCCATCCATCCATCCATTATCAGAACCGCTTATCCTATGCAGGGTGGCGGGGGGTGCTGGAGCCTATCCCAGCTGACTTAGGGCGAGAGGCGGGGTACACCCTGGACAGATCGCCAATCCATCGCAGGGCCATCTCTGTGTCCATCTCCATCATTCTTTTCCGCTTTGCATCTCCCTGCTGCAATGACATCGCAGCATTCCCACACAAAAACTGTGCTGGCACCGTTGTGCAGCACATGGGTGGTTTTCAAATTGTGCAATCGGTATGTTAGTTTTCCGGCCTCGACCAGTGCAGTTTATCACCTTCCTAACAAGGCCTAATCCATGGCAGTTTAATAAACAGGAAGAGGATTGCATTCTCCATTTTGGAACCAGTGCCATCCATCAGCTGTCACACCCAATCCACTCTGTCTCGCCAACCACGGCAAAACAGTTATGAATATGAACTAACGCTCTCAGCAAAGGAAAAGCATGCTAATTCTAATGGAGAAAGTGCCTTTTCACAAGTGCATCGTGCACCAAAGCCATTACGTGCTGCTGGTGGCGGCTTCACAGTACATCAAGAAGCCCTTCAACAGAGTGCAGAACAAACGGTGGATGTTTCAAAAGGCAGTCTGCACCTCTAACCGAACCGCACTCACACTCTGAATAAAGTGTCCACTCTCACGCACACTCGCACGTTGACCCCAGTCAGTCCTACTTCCAAACCATGCGCTAGGTCATAGCGTTTCTATCTTTCTCTTTCCGTCTCCTCCCACTCACTGGATGGACCTCTGCTCGTCGATCTAATTCCCATCCCTCGCTCCGTCTCTCCTCCTGGCCAGCTCTACCAGCAGCGTGCCCTGCAGGTTAGAGGGGACCAAACTACTAAGTGCAGTGCTGCAGCTTTAAAGCCTGGGTCAAAGTGTTCTCTAGTTTAACGCTAACACTACTGTGGACAGTGTGTTGCTCTCAGCCCCATAAAGACGCTTATGAGATGAGGCATTGGCGGAACATGAATCAGCCCCTTCTTATCGGAAAGATACGTACCAATAAAGAGGATTCCATTTACTGAAACTCTTCTACTACCCTCCTTACAACTTTACACATTTAACTATCTTGGAAGACAAGCTCCCACACAGGGGCCTTGTCTAAGACACATTGGTACTGGAAGATGGTTTAAGGCCTGTTTGCAGGTCTGATTTGACTGGATAAACAGCAGTGAGACACCCCAGTTTGGTTACCCGGTGTCTGGTGGTCTATGGATGTGGTCTTCTGAAAAGAGGGCTCTCAGAGCAGCTCTGACAGGGCGTCCTAGGAGCAGTGTAATGAAACGGTCGATACACAAACATAGTTTTCTGATGGAATGATTAATGGTTGATGTTGCATGGCAACAGATAAGGATGCAGCGAAGACCAATTTGTTAATATCGCCTAGCAACACACATCGTTCTCAGAAGGAGGCAAAAGTTCAAGGAAGTAATGAGACATAATCTACCCTTTCAGTGACACGCTCCCATGACAAGGCCCTGAGCAGTCCGAGAACACACATCTGCCAGTAAACCTCCAAACATATTAATCAGAACAACCATGGCTTGCAGTACATTACAATCCCAATCCAGCCCAGCCTAGTTTGACTTAGCCCAGCCCAGTCCAGCCCAGTACAGCCCAAGATGGGTAATCTCAGCCAAGTCCAGTCTAACTTGGCCGGGCCGAGCCCAGCCCAGCCCAGCCCAGCCCAGCCCAGTGAGGACTCCTGGAGTGACAGGCGTGCTGTTTAATATATAACAAGTCCTGGCTTCCTCTATCATGTTACCTCCGTTTAGCTGGAAGCTGCATACAAGTATCAGTTATGCTGCACAGAGCTGCACACACACAAACACAAACACACACACACACACACACACGACGCAGGAGGTCCATAAAATACTCACAGTGGAGCATGGCAAGGACTGCTGAAGGGATTCTAGAAATAAAGAACATACAGTATATTAAAAACAGTCTGGAGCTGCTTTGGTATGCAACACTTTAAATTCAACTTTGAAGCTTGGGCTAAACATATATTAGGTTTCCCTCCAATATCATCTTGCAGGAAATATTGGTTTGGGGTTATAATTTGCATAGACAATAAATTGAATTCTCAGGACGATGAGACAATGATATGTCCTTCTCTTTGCCTGGTGTGTGTTTGAGTGTGTGTGTGTGTGTGTGTGTGTGTGTGTGTGTGTGTGTGTGTTTGTGTGTGTGTGTGTGTGTGTGTGTGTGTGTGTGTGTGTGTGTATGTGTGTGTGTGTGTGTGTGTGCGTACGTGCATGCCTGTGTTGGAGTTTGGATCAAACGTCATGGCTGACGGCTGTTCTTTAAGGAACGCCTTCATGTTCCATTCACCGGGGCGTCAGTCAGCATTGCCCAGTGAGGCTGAGCCAGACGGCCGCCTCACAACACCCAGCCTAGCGCTCTAACAGCACCAACACTGGAACAAACCCCTGACAAAGAGGCTAGGCTGAATGCAGAGGGAAAGGCACAAGGCCACATGGAAGTGAACATTTCGCTGTTCTGTTCGTACATCGAAGGAGGAGTCTATGGGCTGGAGCAAACCCCTCTTACTAATCTTCTTCTCACCTGGAGACCTCAGGCCACCATTTTGTTTTATCTAGAAATCAGAACTAAAGCATCTGTTTACTTTCGGTGCTGATGCCATTTGCCTCTACTTTTTAGGAGTCAATGAGAAAAATGACACAACAGCCCTACATCAATAGTGCATTTCTAGCATTGCACCATTTTGACATCAGCTACAATCAGTGTGTACCCCAGTCGGCCCTAAGGTAGGGGTGAGAAACTTTCAACTGTAACACATTCATGATGACAGGACAGTGGGTGCTGCTCTTACAGCTACACTAAGTACCAATGTACATGCACACGCCATCTTTTAAACGTTCATCACTGCAGTTGCCATGCCACCTGTTGACGTTACCAACTTGGATGGGTAGCGTTGCTGGGACGTACTGCTACCTAGATGATGGGCGCCTGGCCGTGGTCTCTCAAGCGATCAAGCCCTCCTGTCCCCTCGCTCTGGAGAGCGGGAATGAGACCTAAAAACTAACAAGACACGGATTAGACACGGAAATGAAGAGGGGCCAAGAGTGTGACGGAGAGTTTGAAAGTGAAAGGGGGGAGACAGAGAGGTAGAAAGACAGGAGCAGAAATAAGAAGACAGAAAGAACCGGAGAAACCACAGATACATCTGTGGTGGTGTTGTGAAATACACATTGTTTGGCCACGGTGCCTCTGGGCCACACGTTACCGTCCTCTGTCTGAGAGCCACGGAGAGGCCACTGACGGAGGGAGGAGGACAGGCCGACAAACGGCAGCTCCTCACACGTTCCCACTCCCAGCCGCTGGACCTCTGTTGACCCCGGCCGACCCCTTTGTCCCTCCGCGGCCCAACTCCCTCTCCGCTGACGCCGCCCGGCTACACACTGGTCGGTCCTTGGGTGCCCCCAGCCCCCGCCTGGCTCACCATCAGACGGGTTAGATGACGTGCTGACCCCTCTGAGTGGGCTGGATGAACAGAGAGGGGAGAGAGCAGTGGCCCTTAACACGCCGGCTGACAGTGGCTTGGCCTCTCCTCCATAAACCTCTCCTATCCTCTGGTAGAACTAGACAAAAAACAGAAGATCCAACATTACAAATAGTAGCTATTGCATTAGAGAAATTGTACCAATATGCTTTTTTAGGGTAGCTTGAAATGATTATATTTTTTTCCAATGGATGCGTAATATTGAATAATTCACAGTTAGTAAAGAAAAAGCTCATATTTCAATTTTAGGCAGTGTCCTTTGAAGGTTTGTCTCTAGGACAATGTCTATGTCTAAGGTCCTGTCTGCTGCCCTCCGATACCTCATACAGCCACTTCCACTGTTCCAGGGGACGCTGTGTGAGGCGGTGGAGGAGTCAGAGAGGGTCAATCCTCACAGGAAAAGGGTAACAGTGCAAGACAGGGGTTGAAGAGTGTTGAATGTAAACGATGGACCGAAGAAAAAGAGAGAGACTGAGTGGGGGAGAAAAAGGGTGACGGTGAGAATAGACAGACAGAAGAAGAGAGAGCAATGGAAGGACAGAATGAGAGATAAGAAGGGTCATCCTTTTAATGGAGGGCTGAGGCCGGCTGATGATTTAACGAGGGGAGACTAGCCTCCTCGTCACAAACCCTATGGTGCCCCCTCTTTCTCTCACCCCGTCAACCCCACTCTCCCTGCAGCCCTCATTACCGGAGACATCTGAGGATGGACTGTCTCACACACACACACACACACACACACACACACACACACACACACACACACACGCACACACACACACAAGCACACACACACACAGAGAGAGAGAGAGTGAGAGAGAGAGAGAGAGAGAGACACATAAAAACACACACACTTATATTCACTAAAACCCTATCCGATTTGGTTTGAACTCATAATTGTATTACTGGTAAGGAAGTCACCACAGAATATATTCAAATATCTCTGCTGTGGCCATACTTTGTGCTGCTCTGGGTATGAACATAGTTAACACCTCATATCTATTGTCTGTGTTCCTGGGTATATTTGTGTTTGTCAAATCCACAAATATTCCACATGACTGAATTTATGCCTACATGGGTAAATACAATATTATTCCTGATGGAAACCCTTTATTCATGTTTTTTTAATAAAAACATTAAGCTTATATGATTTCACTGATATGTAAACAAAACAAATCTTGAAGATGTTTCAGGCTAAATGTGTTTAGTTGTTGTACACAGTAGGGGCTACCAGAGCTGGTTGTGCTACTAGAGCTGTTTTCCCTTTTCCTGGAGACACTGGGTTGTGATGGAGAGTGATTTAGTCTGGAATGTTCTGTTAGGAGAGGGGGGAAGCAAGGGTTTCTTCCGGTGTGTCAGACACCCCACCCAGCCCTTGACTCACACACGGCCTGTATTCCAGGAACTGTGTTGCACTATTATGGCATGACTGTCTTTCTCTCAGGCTGTGCTTTACACTTACCTCATAGATCATTAATTTTTTCCCGCAAACAGTTCACTTCCCTTGAGAGAATATTTGACTCTCCCTCATTCCATTATGTTCTAACCTGTTATCTCTCAGAATTCTTTACCTGTGACACTTGGCTGCTGCGAGCGCTCCGACGGCCATCAGAGATGTGTGATCATCCTTGACCTTTATTATCATCCCCTCACTCACTGATGGCTTACTACGGTGACGTGATATGTTAGGGCCACTATGAGTTGGGTTGTTTACTCTGCTGCATCGTCGACCGCGGCCAATGTGTTTGGTCACAGCCTGGCCAGTGGCAATATTCCCGTTTAGAGGTGGTGGGAGTGCTGGTGCCACCAGTCTTCCTGGCTTGTATTGACGGTATAGTGCAGGCCTTGTTGTGATGAGCATTAGGATTCCAATGCCCTTGCATCAGACTGAATAATAGTCTCTGCTATTCCTAGCTCAGTAGCCAGAATGATTTTGCATGTTTGATCCGATCCGCTTTCCTTCTCCACCAGAGGACTGTATGGTCTATTAAAACAAGTAGACAATGGATACACTGTTCTTGTAGGTTTTTTTTTATACTGATATGCTTAATAAATATGTTTTTTATAACATGCATAGTAAATCTCTTTAACAATATTTGTTTAAATCATAACATTCTTGTTTTGACAGGAGGAACTCCTTCACTGTTATATTTTGTCCACGGTGTGGCCATTTGAAAATCTGATTTAAGTCTGACTTTGTCTGAGGCTGGTTATTACAAGTAATACATCTGAAGGTGACAGTCATCATCAGTAACAACTTTTATGATGTCCCATTAAATGCTTTAGGCCATTCCCAGCTATAATAGGAAGTTCATGTAAACAAAGCAGTGCTGATTTATTCTGTTCTTGTCTACCGTACACTGTGCACACACTTTCCCTGACGATGCGATCCGCCATGCCCTCTGCCTGGAAAACAACCTTTTAGAAAATCAAATGAACATTGGAACAGAATTGATATTTTCTTAATAGAGGCTGTGCCTACTGGTAGCCATTTGAAGGCAATTGTTAGCAAATAGCATCTTTATTTGACCAGGTTTTAGTGCTGTTGTGGGAAGATTTTTGTTTTAACTGTGACTTGACCTTCAGCAGAAATTTGAGAAACCAATTGTTTCAATTTAGCAGAAGATTTATTAGCGTGGTGGTGCAGAGCTCTGCTCCTTTGGTTCTAATTCACTGACAGAGACTCTGCAAATGGCAGCCTGGCCCAACAGTTGATATCTTCTATCCCTTTTTGATTGCAGTTGCAGAACCTGGGGGTGAACCCGGCCAACATTGGCTTCAGCTACCTGACCATGGAGTCGGACAAGTTCATCTGCATCCGGGAGAAGGTGGGCGAGCAGAACCAGGTGGTGATCGTAGACATGTCAGACCCCAACACCCCCATCAGAAGACCCATATCTGCAGACAGCGCCATCATGAACCCTGCTAGCAAGGTTATAGCCCTCAAAGGTAGTGTATGGCACCTGACCGTACCCATTCTGTCATTGCACCAATGGACAGCAGATGATCAACACTGTTGATCACAAGGGCAAGCCACAAACAATGTTATGTGTGGTGCTAGCCCAGTAGGATGTTGGGTGTCAACTGTTAAGAAATATCTTCAAAACGTTCATACTAAATGCGGTGACTGTGACTTTCGCCATTTCATCCTAGTGTTTTTTTCAGAATTTTCTTCTCACATAAATGTGTTATAATGTCACTGGAAAAAGCACACACTTCTGCTGTCACGAAACGTTTCAACCTCAGTTGTAATACCAGTTTAATCTAAGGAACGATACCAATTGCAACTGTTATAAAACATTTTGAAGGACTCAGTGAGTCAAGCCAGGCAAAGAAAAGCGGATCTGCTGCTTTTTCTGACTGGGTGAATTTAGGCAGTGTTTGTTTAAATGCAATAATACATGGATGTGGTGCCTGAATCTACTTAGTTGGGCAATATCCCTCACCATAATGTCTAGCCGTCAAATCTACCGGAAATGCTGTCAATATGCATTGATGCTTGCTTTTTTCTCCTTCAAACTTGCTTTTCTTCTTCTCTAAAGGTCATTTGTCATGCTCTCTTTCTCCATCCTGTCTGTCTGTTTATTTCTGTCCCTCCTCTTCTGACTGACACTTTGCTTTCTTTCCCTTGCTTTCTGTTCTTTCTCAGACGGTGAGTTTATCTCTGTCGGTCTTTCTACTGGTTGTTGTGGTGCTCATGTCTTGAATAAATTGTTTCATTTCATTACAACTCATGTCATCTGGGTTCTTGTCTGGCTGGTATCTTGATCATTATGGCCGTTCATAATGGTTAAAGGAATGTGTAAAAACATAGAGGAGGTTTCTTTCAGTTCCCACCTCTGAGAAAACTTCAAAAACCTGATAGAATAGCTATATGATAACCATACATGTGTTAGCATGACTTGTTTATGGTGGTGGACTGTGTGGTATGCATCATCAGATATGAAGGCTGCTTTGGGGGGATGGGGATGGTGTGTGTGCGTGCCGGCTTTGGCCCTCACTCCCATCTCTCTGCAGCATTCCTGGTTGGCCTCGAACTGTTCAGTTAAAGGCAATTATGGTCGTTCATTAATCTTTGTAGTCCTTTCATGCCCCAACATAAGAACGTTCACAGCAGTTAGAGGATACGGCCTTAGTGCAAATCCTTGCAGCAGATTCAGAGCCGAGGTTGGGATTTTGCCTGGGTCAAAATGGTCCGGGGATCTGGTAGTTTAACAATCTAATGTGATGAAGTGCTCACACAGTCCCTTCTCTCCTTCTGATCCTCTCCTACTTGAATTTAAACGTTTTCTTTACATTTTATTTTATTTTGTTTATTGAGCCTTCCCCCACATAACATACTTACACTTACAAAAGGGAGATATACAAGATTGCAATGCATGCACTGAGGAAAACAAAAAGGTGTCCTACCCCATAATAGAGCAATACATTTGTTGCCAGTAATTTTGGCCGGTTTGGTAAGGCACACCTTATTCTTTTTGATAGAAGTAACGTCAGAGATGTCTCCCAATAGGGCTAATTTGGGCGTAAAAGGAATCTCAAACCCCTAAATCCCTGTGAGAGTCTCCAATATTGACCACCAGCAATGTTTTAGTTGGTTACATTCCCAGGACATGTGTATCAGACTCCCTTTCACTGTGTTACATCTAGGGCAATGATCTGGGATTGATTCATTTTCCCATTAAAGTCATTCTGGAGTAAAATAAATTCAAACTTGTTATTGGATAGGTTTGCCCCCCACAGTGCCCAGTTCAATGTAGCCAATGAAGTAAAATATACTATAAATTGATCCATGTATTTCAATTCATTAATTCATTAATCTCAACATCTCACCCTCAGCTGCTAAGACGCTGCAAATCTTCAACATTGAGATGAAGAGTAAGATGAAGGCCCATACCATGACGGAGGAGGTCATGTTCTGGAAGTGGATATCGGTCAACACTGTGGCTTTAGTAACGGAAGCAGCCGTCTACCATTGGAGCATGGAGGGAGACTCCCAGCCAATCAAAGTGTTTGATAGGCATGCCAGTCTGGCAGGTTGTCAGATCATAAATTACAGAACTGACGAACAGCAGAAGTGGCTCCTTCTGATCGGGATCTCAGCGCAGGCATGCTTCATTTTTCAAACACGCACACTAACTCTCTCTCTCTCTCTCTCTCTCTCTCTCTCTCTCTCTCTCACACACACACATAAAACACTTGCTCAATGCTCTTTTCATCTGTGGATAACAGCATCCCTCCGACTCCTGTCTCCCCCGCAGCAAAACCGTGTAGTGGGCGCCATGCAGCTCTACTCAGTCGACAGGAAGGTCTCCCAGCCCATCGAGGGCCATGCCGCGGCTTTTGGGGAGTTCAAGGTAGAGGGCAATGCCAAAGCCTCTACGCTTTTCTGCTTCGCTGTGCGATCGCAGGCTGGTGGCAAGGTGAGATTGCGACTCCGTCAATCAAAGGGAGAACTTAAAACCAGGATGTTGTCCTTTGCTCTTTTGACTTTCTAAATCCGTGTCATATGAAGTGTGTTGGGTACTCCTCTTATAGTTGCACATCATCGAGGTGGGTCAGCCAGCCACAGGAAACCAGCCGTTTACTAAGAAGGCGGTGGACGTGTTTTTCCCCCCTGAAGCCCAGACAGACTTCCCTGTAGCAATGCAGGTGAGTGCTTTTTTTACAATGATAATAACATATATTATCATTGTTAAGACCCCTTTGAACCAACCCATGGATTCTGGAGGGATGTCTAAATTTGTCAGCCCTGTGTTAAATCTGCGTTCCTCCCTTCAGATCGGTGATAAGCATGGTGTGATCTACCTGATCACCAAGTATGGCTACATCCACCTGTACGACCTGGAGTCTGGAGTGTGCATCTACATGAACCGGATCAGTGCAGAGACCATCTTTGTCACAGCCCCTCATGAGCCCACGTCTGGCATCATCGGGGTCAACAAGAAGGGACAGGTTAGAACGTGCACCTATTACTAGATCGTGTGGAGGACGTATCAAAGTCTTACATCTAGCATAGTTTTGTGACGACCCTATTAATAGGAGTCTGTAAAGAATTGTCGTACATTTACAGCAGGCCACAGGCTATTAGATGTAATTTTAATATTTTGTGTGTGCCATGGAGTCTAACATCTCCTGTTGAACCTGTGTGTGTGTGTGTGTGTGTGTGTGTGTGTGTCTCTTTTCCTGCAGGTACTGTCAGTGTGTGTGGAGGAGGAGAACATAGTGAACTATGCCACCAATGTCCTCCAGAACCCTGACCTGGGCCTAAGGATGGCCGTCAGGTCCAACCTAGCGGGGGCGGAGGAGCTGTTTGGCACCAAGTTCAACACTCTGTTCGCTCAGGGCTGCTACTCTGAGGCTGCTAAGGTTGCTGCCTCAGCTCCCAAGGTAATTTGCTGTCTTCTTACTAATTCCTTGCTCAACCTGTTCCTAACCCTAAACCAAAAACCAGCACATAGTGTAATTTATTCTCTTCCTGACCCTTCCTAATCCAGGGTATCCTGCGAACGGCTGAGACCATCCGAAAGTTCCAGAGTGTCCCGGCCCAGCCAGGGCAATCATCCCCCCTGCTGCAGTATTTTGGCATCCTGCTGGACCAGGGCCAACTCAACAAATTTGAGTCTCTGGAGCTGTGCCGGCCCGTCCTTGCGCAGGGCCGCAAGCAGCTGCTGGAGAAGTGGCTCAAGGAGGATAAGGTTGGCCTGGAGAAGGGATAGCAAATTAAGAGAAACATTGTTGAAATAATACGCTCTTTCACAAAAAAATACTACTAATCTACATAAAGCACTAAAAGCAGACATTCTGTGAACTGAATGTTTGTTTTGTCTAAAATATGTCTAAACTTTATACTGAACCGCATTTGGAAGAGAGTTTTCATGATATGGTGACTTTGTGTTGCAGCTTGAGTGTTCGGAGGAGCTAGGGGACCTGGTGAAGGCGGCTGACCCTACTCTGGCTCTCAGTGTGTATCTCAGAGCCAACGTTCCTAACAAAGTCATCCAGTGCTTTGCAGAGACCGGACAGTTTCAGAAGATAGTGCTCTATGCCAAGAAGGTACTGCTTTACATGCCTATCCTGGTATTTTTATATCAATCTGTAGTCAGAATGATTAATTCAGTTAATGGGCTGGTGTATGTGTGTGTGCAACTCATGTAGGTGGGCTACAGCCCGGATTGGGTGTTTCTGTTGAGGAATGTGATGAGGGTCAGTCCAGACCAGGGTCTGCAGTTTGCCCAGATGCTTGTCCAGGATGAGGAGCCCCTGGCCAATATCAACCAGGTAACACACACACACACACACACACACACACATACACACACGCACACACACCACACACACACATTTACATTCACACACAATTACTTTGCCCAGTGTTATTCCAGATGGGCCAGCAATGCCAGGAATTCACTGACTGGGTGACCCCTCCTCCTTTTAAGGCAACTTGAGCTTTTCCCCCGCGCCCCCCTTCCCCCGTCTTGATCTTCTGCAGGAGGCCCGACTCCTTGCTTAAACAACTAGCCGACCTCTAGTTATGGCTTTCTCACGTCAATAAACACTGAGAGCAGAAACATCTGGGCACCAAACCAATGTCTCCCAGATTGTTTGTGAATAGTGAACCCTTTGTGGTCGCTGGTGTGTTGTCGGACTGTGGAGTTCATAAAGTGTGTAAATTCAAGACTCCGTTTTTTGTCATTCATCAGCTGTGTGCTCTCTTTGTCCCGGTTGTCAGATTGTGGACGTGTTCATGGAGGGCAACCTGATCCAGCAGTGCACCTCCTTCCTGCTGGACGCTCTGAAGAACAACCGCCCGGCAGAGGGACACTTGCAGACCCGCCTGCTGGAGATGAACCTCATGCATGCTCCCCAGGTAGACTAGGCCGTCTGACTGGCGCTTCTCTCTCTGTCAGTGCCAGTCTTCGTCAATTATGTTGTTAAACAATGTGTGTGTGCGTGTGCAGGTAGCAGATGCCATCCTGGGGAACCAGATGTTCACACACTACGACCGCGCCCACGTGGCCCAGCTGTGTGAGAAGGCCGGACTGTTACAGAGAGCCCTGGAACATTACACTGACCTCTACGACATCAAGCGTGCTGTGGTGCATACTCACCTGCTCAACCCGGAGGTACGCGCGCCTCCTCCTCACAGGACAAACCAACTTTGTTTGCGCTAATTGTGCGAATGCGTAGCTCTGTCTGCTCAGCGCTGTTGGTGAAAAGTGTTTAGTCACCTCTCTTTCCCCCCTTTTTCCCTGCCCAGTGGCTGGTGAACTTTTTTGGCGCTCTGTCCGTGGAGGACTCCGTTGAATGCCTCAGGGCCATGCTGTCGGCCAACATCAGACAGAACCTGCAGTTGTGTGTCCAGGTGGCCACCAAGTACCACGAGCAGCTGGGGACGCAGACGCTGGTGGAGCTCTTTGAGTCTTTCAAAAGCTACGAGGGTAGGTGCCACATCCGGAGACTGAGGGACGGTTGTGTTGACTTGGGCTACTGTTGAAAGCCGGTCAGTTGCCAAACTTAAATGGGAAACGTTAACAAAGCCGTTTGCAGTCGACATTAGAATGACAATGAAAGCTATTGAAGCTTTGTGGTTGTTTTTCTGTCTCTCCTTTTCAAGGCTTGTTTTACTTCCTGGGCTCAATTGTGAACTTCAGCCAAGAAGCAGACGTTCATTTCAAGTACATCCAGGCGGCTTGTAAGACTGGCCAGATCAAGGAAGTGGAAAGGATCTGCAGGGAGAGCAACTGCTACGATCCGGAAAGGGTTAAAAACTTCCTCAAGGTATGACAAACACTGGCCTACTCCTTATTCGACCGTAAACAGTAGAGATGCTTCCTCTGCCTCTGTCAGCCATTAGCCCGCAGCATCCTCCATGTGCCTGGCCAACATGTGTGATCGATCCTCCTCTTCTTCAGGAAGCCAAGCTGACCGACCAGCTTCCTTTGATCATCGTCTGTGATCGCTTTGACTTTGTCCATGACCTAGTCCTCTACCTCTACCGCAACACTCTTCAGAAATACATAGAGATCTACGTGCAAAAGGTAAAGAAATGCTGGTCTACATCTTTCTCTGTGTTAGTTGTTGGAACGCTGCCCTCTGCTGGAGCATTGCTGTTTTGTTTGTGACAACTGTGCGCTTTGTTTGTCCAGGTGAACCCTAGTCGCCTGCCAGTGGTGATTGGAGGTCTGTTGGATGTGGACTGCTCTGAAGACGTCATCAAGAACCTCATAATGGTGGTACGAGGGCAGTTCTCCACTGACGAGCTGGTGGCCGAGGTGGAGAAGAGGAACAGGTGTGTGTGTGTGTCCTAATAACAGTAATGTACCACGTGTGCTGAATATTTTCAAAGACATTTGATTGTCGTTGCTGATGACCCCCCGCAGGCTGAAGTTGCTGTTGCCATGGCTGGAATCTCGTATCCAGGAGGGCTGCGAGGAGCCGGCGACCCACAATGCTCTAGCTAAGATCTACATCGATAGCAACAACACCCCCGAGCGCTTCCTGAAGGAGAACACGTTCTATGACAGTGCTGTGGTGGGGCGCTATTGTGAGAAGAGAGATCCTCACCTGGCCTGTGTGGCCTACGAGAGGGGCCAGTGTGACCTGGAACTGATCAAGGTACTCAGTTGGATGCAGTCCGTTTAGTTTATGCTCCGTTTTTAGGCAGATGTATTATTGTAACATGTTTAGAAAGAACGAACTGTAAAGTAATTCACAGTTAGTAGTGATCTCTGACTGTCTGTCTGTTCTGAAGGTTTGCAACGAGAACTCGCTGTTTAAAAGTGAAGCACGGTACCTGGTGCGACGGAAAGATCCAGAACTCTGGGCCAACGTTCTTGAAGAGAACAACCCTTTTAGGCGCCAACTCATTGACCAGGTGAGTTACGTACACACTCCCCTATTATTGACACAAAACTAGCAAATCTGTTGTGGTGTAATTATAATTGTGTTAAGATGTGCTCAGATGAGTAAGTATGTGTGACTAAAAGATAGAAATGAGCTGCCATTGAGCTTCCTTCTGCATAACCCACCGTTGTGATTGCTCTGCCTTGGCTCAGGTGGTACAGACAGCCCTGTCAGAGACCCAGGACCCAGAGGAGGTGTCGGTCACAGTGAAAGCCTTTATGACGGCAGACCTGCCCAACGAGCTGATCGAATTGCTGGAGAAGATTGTACTGGACAACTCTATTTTCAGTGAACACAGGTACAGTAGCTAGACAACATCAGGCCGGTCTCAAGTCAATTTCTTCCCAAACAAATCAGCCCTGCAACTGTTATGAAATCAACTGACTATATATATATATATATATATATATGTTTATTTTTTTGTGGGGATATGTTACATGGTATTTCTGTCTTGTCCAGAAACCTCCAGAATCTTCTGATCCTGACTGCCATCAAGGCGGACCGTACCCGGGTGATGGAGTACATCAACCGGCTGGACAACTACGATGCCCCGGATATTGCTAACATTGCAATCAGCAATGAACTGTTTGAGGAGGCCTTTGCCATCTTCAAAAAGTTTGACGTCAACACTTCCGCTATTCAGGTGAGAGGTGGCCATGATGTTTGGTAAGACTTTTACTGGTTTTGTTTAGACAGTCATTTCTAGACGCCTGCTGTGATGGTATTCCTGTGCTTTGCTTGAATGCCTAACGGAGCCACAAAAAGACCATTGTCGCCACATACATGATTCCCCTGGCTGTTAGTGAACTATCTGTTTGTGTTTGTAGGTATTAATAGAACACATAGGGAACCTGGACCGTGCCTACGAGTTTGCTGAGCGCTGCAGCGAGGCTGCTGTGTGGAGCCAGCTGGCAAGAGCTCAGCTCCAAAGGGACCTGGTCAAAGAGGCTATTGACTCCTACATCAAGGCAGATGACCCCTCCGCCTACATGGAGGTAGTCAACGCTGCCAGCAAGAACAGTAAGTCGATTCCGTCACAAGCTCATGTAAATATTTAGCCTCGTCAGTTTTGTTTCCCCATAAACTGAGAGCCTATCCATGGTTTGTGTGTCATAGATAACTGGGAGGACCTGGTGAAGTTCCTCCAGATGGCCCGTAAGAAGGCAAGGGAGTCCTACGTGGAGACGGAGCTGATCTTTGCTCTGGCTAAAACAAACCGCCTGGCGGAGCTCGAGGAGTTTGTCAGTGGTCCCAACAATGCTCACATACAACAGGTAAGTTGTGTGTAAATAATTGAATAAATACAAAAGTTACAGGGCTCCAGAGGGCTATCAATTTAGTATTGTTTGACTCTAATTATCTGTTGTGTAGCTTTAAATAAAAAAGGCCAAGTGTGAAATCAAGTATATATTTATATTTTATGTAATGAAAAACAGGTTTGACTTGATTGATTGATTGACTTTTTTTTCTGATAAAGAAACCTGAAGAACTCAACTAAGGAGCTAAACTCAGATTTAAATTGTTCTGATGTTATTATGTACAAGCATGATATAGTGTAAAAGTTCTAATGAGAGCAAAAAGGAATTGTTTGTTATAGGATATTCCTTTGTTTACAGAACTAGCTATTGGGAAAAGGTTAATGCAGTTAAATCGTAATATATTCTTTGTGGCCATTCTCTCTTTCGCTTATCTCTATTCATCGTCCAGGTGGGAGACAGGTGCTATGAGGAGGGGATGTATGATGCGGCCAAGCTCCTGTATAACAATGTGTCCAACTTTGCCCGCCTGGCATCCACCCTGGTCCACCTAGGAGAGTACCAGGCGGCAGTGGACAGTGCCAGGAAGGCCAATAGCACTCGCACGTGGAAGGAGGTACACGTAGCATACAAACCCATGTCTAATAACTCATATTTATGATCAGAAAGATTATAAAATAAGTCAAATCTATGTACTCAAACCTATATTTGTAACAACTTGTATGTATGTATGCAAACCTCTATAATAACTCTATTGTCTGGACACGTATATGTGTAATAACTCAGCCAGGCAAAGATGAGAAATGCCGGGCACTGAAAACAGTAGTTTTGCTTCAGAGAATATTTTGGTTAAGGACCTGGTTGCCCCAGCGAAGCTCTCCCTCTCGCTCTCCCTCTCTCTCTCTCTCTCTCTCTCTCTCTCTCTCTCTCTCTCTCTCTCTCTCTCAGGTGTGTTTTGCATGTGTGGACGGCGAGGAGTTTCGCTTGGCTCAGATCTGTGGTCTCCACATCGTGATCCATGCCGACGAGTTGGAGGAGCTAATAAGCTACTACCAGGACCGGGGTTTCTTTGAGGAGCTGATCGCTCTGCTGGAGGCCGCCCTGGGCCTGGAGCGCGCCCACATGGGCATGTTTACCGAGTTGGCCATCCTCTACTCCAAGTTCAAACCCCAGAAGATGAGAGAACACCTAGAGCTGTTCTGGTCCAGGGTTAACATCCCCAAGGTAAAGTACGCTTGTGGGTTACAATGAAATAGAAGTTAAGAATTCAAGTTTAAACTAGTCATATCTGTGAATGGCCTCACTTTATGTGTCTGTGTTCCAATCAGGTGCTGCGTGCTGCTGAGCAGTCTCACCTGTGGGGGGAGCTGGTTTTCCTCTATGAGAAGTATGAAGAGTATGACAATGCTGCCCTCACTATGATGGCACATGCAACAGATGCATGGAAAGAGGGACAGTTCAAAGACATCATCGCTAAGGTAATAACAATAAATGGAGTGTGTCAAATTTAAAGTAATTATTTTGTATTATTACAATGGCGCTTACAGGCCATTATATGTTGTGCTTTTCTGTTTCTGACACCAGGTGGCCAATGTGGAGTTATACTACAAAGCACTTCATTTCTACCTGGACTATAAACCCCTCCTCCTGAACGACCTGTTGACCATCCTGTCGCCGCGGTTAGAACACAGCCGAGCAGTGGCTTTCTTCACCAAGGTAACCCTTCAACCCATCGGTTGGAGTGCACAACGCGGTTTTGTATATGCTGAAACTCAGTTTCACAGACCCCTCCTGAAACAGCAAGTCATAAATTGTGTAGGATGTGTGTTATGAAGCAAACCAAACTTGAGACGTGTTTTGACATCTGTTTATCAAGGTCAACCAGCTGAAATTAGTGAAGCCCTACCTGAGGTCGGTCCAGAGCCACAACAATAAGGGAGTGAATGAAGCTCTGAACAACCTACTGACGGAAGAGGAGGACTACCAGGTTAGTCCGTCCTGCCACCTCTTGCCATTTATATCGACACAATGATGAAATCAACAAACTACCCAATGAAGGGGGTTTCCCATCATTGAGGCTGTGCACTTTCTGTTTGGCCGTTCATAGGGTCTTCGAGCTTCAATAGATGCATATGACAACTTTGACACCATTGGCCTGGCTCAGAGACTAGAGAAACACGAGCTGATTGAGTTCCGACGCATCGCTGCCTACTTGTACAAGGGAAACAACCGCTGGAGACAGAGTGTGGAACTCTGCAAGAAGGACAAACTCTACAAGGTATGTGGACTCTTTGTGCTAGTGATTGGATGTAAAACTTTTGTTTGATCTATTTATGAAAAATAGACATGTTTCACCCATAGAGAATAATAACAAGTCATTTCATTTATTTTCTCAAAACTCGAAGCGCTTTACACAAATTGGTCACCAATTAATTACACAGAGCAAACAAGGAATGAACAGACAGCTATCAAACACAACACTCTCTGAGTGACACCACAGCTATCAGTTGCCCACACAAACACGGAGAGAACATGCAAACTCCATACAGTCAGGTGTGGTTTGAACCCAGGACCTTCTTTCTGTGAGGCATCAATGCTAACCACTGGGCCATGTTAGATAGCAATGTTGGGCATCTAATAGGGACATTTTATTGAGTTCATTAAAACAAACCTGTGGAATATTTTTCGTAGCTTGTTCAAATTCAGATCCCGATCATCTCTCATGCATGACCTTTTCTTGATTAAATTTCACAACCAATGGATATTGACGATGTACCAAGGAGCGTGTGCTTGGCGTCCTTCCCCAGGATGCAATGCTGTACGCTGCGGAGTCCAAGGACGCTGAGTTGGCAGAGACCCTGCTCCAGTGGTTCCTGGAGGAGGACAGGAAGGAGTGCTTCGCTGCCTGTCTGTTTGCCTCCTACGACCTGCTGCACCCTGACGTGGTGCTGGAGCTGGCCTGGAGACACAACATCGTGGACTTTGCCATGCCGTACTTCATCCAGGTCATGAGAGAGTACCTCTCCAAGGTCTGTGTTTGACAAGCCCCTGATTGGATGGATATGTATTGAACTTTAAGGAAAATGTATTGTAGCTTGACTTTGTTATAAAAGTAAAAATGTTCTGTCACTTACGTTGCAAATGGAAGTAAGTACTCACAGCCAAACAGTAGAGAGCATTGAGAAATTTGCTGTAAAAACTAGTTTCTTAGATTTTGAGTTTACTGAAATGAATGATGACATGAGTACAATCATTTAAAATAAGTGGTTGCATCAACAAAAAATTATGTCTAGGAGATTGCGAGACGAAGCACACATAAGTTTGCCTTTTCTCTTTTGGTTAATTTAAAGCTTAGATCTGTATTATCTTTTCTTAGATGTGAGGTAATTTTTGTGGGTTCTTTTCCAGATTGATGAGGTTGCGGAGAAGGTGACGGTCTCTGGCCCTCTCTTATATCGCTCTTGTGTTCTGTCTGTCAGCCGTTGTAACATAGCTTCTAGGTTTCTGATGTAGAAACCCAGCATGGCTCGATACTGAGAATGTCCTAATGTACAGTAGCTACACTGACGGAGGGCTACAGTGTGTGTGCAAGTTTTTTGGCCGGCTCAGCACATACATTCCCGATTAATCTGTTATCCAGGCGTGTGTTGTGCTAACAAAACAAAAGAGCCAGTGGCACATGTAGACAACTAGACTGGGCAGGACTGGTAGAAATAGACAACTAGGACCAGCCTATCATGGCCTAACCGTTTAAATCTTTAGTCTCTCTTCCATTTATCCTCTCCTAACTTTATCCTATGATAGCATCCAGTCTATGTGACTTCTCATTTTTTCTTTGCCACCATCTGCCACATCCAAACGCAATGGCTTGGTGGTCTGATTTTTTATGTTGGGTTTACTCCTAGTACCACCTGTCCACCAGTCACTTGATCACTGCAGATAAGACTATTGATGTGGTTAACGTGATAGGTCTAGAAAGGTTGTCCTTTAACTAAAGTTACTGCTACTAACACCTTCAAAGGTTGCTGAGTGCTCTTATTTCCCCCATCAAGGACATGTATCAGATAGAGGCAGATGTTTTTACTCAACCATTTAGTAACCAATCATGAACTAAAGCAAGCAGTCATTGCGGACCAAGACTGCCCTTACTAGCTCTGTATTAGTTCCCATAGGAGTATTATTGAATTGACCTATAACACCTCTTATACCACTGGGGTGCCAGGTGTGATCCCTATGTTAAGATAGCCCCTATAGAGCTTCTAATTGTTCTTATTTTGTTACCAAACAGGGCATGTTTTGGGAAAAGTAATGAAACGATTTTACCATGGCTTTCTTCTAGATTGGTTAGTTTCAATTTGCATATTTTTACAAAGCAGTTAATCGTCAGCAACGTCAAATTAAAATTGAATTAGTAATTACCATATTATCAAAATCTGAATAAAATGTCTGAAATACATTAGAATCCTTGTGATTTACCTTTGCACACAATTTGCACCTGACTTTGTTGAAGTTGGCTCACCAATAGCCAATTACAACCAACACAGCTACTTGCTTAATATACTTTTTCTGAAGTAAAATTTAAAAGCAAGACTCGTGCCTCCAACCAAGAATAATAATAATTGAAACGGCAGTACAATAACATTAACCAATGACAGCAATTGCACAATAGGTGGCAGCGGTGTGTCCGTGTCACATGGAAGGCGCTCATTAAGATGTGATTGCATTTGCAGGAACTGGTTCTAAATCGAGGGTTTGCAACCATGCATGCACAAGGCCTCTCCCAGACAGAATTAATTCGAGCCAATTAACGAGTTGTAGATCCATGCTATTAACCCCATTTAGAGATAGTCCCTTGTGCCCTGTATGAAAGTTTTTGTCAGGTATCTCTCAAAACCTGCATGGCAACCTCTCTTAGATAGCCTCTCTCTCTGTCTCTGCTATGAAAAGTGTTCTTTTGTGTGTATGGACTAATGTGTCTGCTATTCCCCCCAGAAATATAGTTTGTTTCTCTTATAATAGGCTGCAGTATAACATAGGTTTGCTTTTGGACAACATTTTCTTACCCAGCTTGGAAAATGTGTGTTTGAGATGTCTGTCTGTCACCTTTTATACTGTTTCTGACCACTTATCATCCCCTATGCCGCTAGGTGGACAAGCTTGATGAGGCAGAAAGCCAGAGGAAGACTGAAGAGGAGGTGACTGAGCCTCAGCCTATAGTATTTGGTAAGTTTATGGGCAACATAATAACATAATAAAAGGCAATCACTGGTGATCAATAAATATTCTCACATTGTATAGCACATATCTTCCTGTGTCTATAACCGTGTGTGTGTGTGTGTCTATAACCGTGTGTGTGTGTGTGTGTGTGTGTGTGTGTGTGTGTGTGTGTGTGTGTGTGTGTGTGTGTGTGTGTGTGTGTGTGTGTGTGTGTGTGTGTGT
>JAVQJS010063516.1:0-10606 GCA_036024795.1 Galaxias rostratus | reverse complement strand
CAACAAAGTTATAGTTCACTTAAGATGGGCTTCGGTTTGTGTTGACCTTTTGCGAGTGAGTCCTGCTGTCATGCCTAAGTCTGCGCTCAGATCCTCATTTGTGATGTTCAGAAGGAGGTCTCCATCCACCTGCAGCTCCTAGGATATGCACACACACATGCACAGACACACACACACACACACACACAGAGAGAGAGAGAGAGAGAGAGAGACAATGCAGTGAGTGGGGAGAGATGGATGGATTTTTTTGTTTTGTGTTGTTTGTATTTTGATCGCTGTTAACACTTACACATCAGTGGGCTACACACCAAAAAAAAATCTGACTTAAATGTTAGAATTGTCTGCAATGCTACACATGTGGATGTTCTCCATAAAGTAATGGTGTAGTGGGTCCGCTAACTTTCTCAAATCCTTACCTGGAAACGGTCACAGTAGGCGCTGAAGCCAATCTGCTGGAGCCACAGCTGCACCTCGCCGGACTTCCAGTTTGGCACGGAGGACAGGATCCGCCTGGGCACCTCCTCACCCATCATAGCCAGGGCTCTCTTGGCGAGGGAGCACGCTGTCCCGTTACTGGAGTACATGACAATTCTCTTCAGGCTCTGCACTGCACCAATCTCCTGGAATATCTTTATAAAACAGGACAGAATAAGTGGGTCTACATGTAACAAACAAGTATGATTCTAACAGTACAATGTAGTTTTATAGACTCACTCAAAAGGACATATTTCTTTGTTTCTGTACTGTTAATATTGATAATACTGTTATTTGAAGAGCACTTTTCTTTGCAGAGAAACAAGTTTAGTTTGAACAAGAATTGCGAAAACAAAAATAAACCCAAAACATAAACATAAACATAACATTACTTTGGTGTTGCGCTTGAATAAACAGAAAAACACAACATTACTTTGGTGTTGCGCTGGCGAGACTTGATGCTGGTCTCCACACACAGATAGAAGGCAGCGATGCACTTCCCCTCCAGCCTGGTGCCGTCCAGCAGAGGCAGGAGGTGCTGCAGGTCGGCTGCCGTCCTCCCCTGCATGCTGTCCGCCCGGTCCAGCAGGTTACGGGCAAACTCGTCTGGGTCCAGCGATGCGATGAACGGCTCTACCAGCTCGAGAGTCCCAGAATCCACCACTTCCTTCTCGATCTCCTTGTTGGCCGCTAGCACGGCTACGGCCAGGCATGCATGGAAGCGAATGAGCTCGTCCTCTTTGGAGAAGGCCAGGGGGAAAAGCCACTCGGCAGCCCGCTTCTCGATCATGGAGCGCTGGCAGCGGTGGCCCCCGTACATGGCGCAGTTAGCCAAGGCCACGGCGCAGTGCCGTAACACAGTGGGGTCAGTGCCACGACACCAGAATAGCAAGGCGTCCAGGGCGCCGTTGGAGATAAGCTGGACTGACGTCTCCTCTGTGTGTTTGAACATGTGCTCCAGGATGCCCGACACGCTGCGTGCGAGCTGGGCGTCCTCCTGTTTCTTTGTCAGGTTGAGGATCACCCCAAGCCCCATACGTGCCACGTACTCTCTGTAGGATATGTATATATATATATATATATATATATATATATCTATAGAGAGAGAGAGAGAGAGAACTGTTTAAGAAAGACAAAATTCATGTACGAATTATAGTTAGTATAGTAGTATAACTATAATTCTAGTGAATTATAGAAATTACGTTAAATGGGTTCAGATTGGTTTAGGCATATAAATACATTTCTCCAGTCTTTTTTACTGGGTTATGTTCCTGTTCAATATGGGCGTATGTAGAATAAAAAATATTCCTTTCTTAAGCAACGCATATTTTATGAAAATCATCAGTACTGTAAATGTGTGTTAGACAAACTTAACAATCCAGTGGTTATAAATTAGCAAATGAGCAACACGTTGTAAGGGGTTAAGATGGCCCGGGATAAAAAGGTCAACACTCCATGGACATGTCAACACTAAGTGCCTTGTACACACCGGTTCTCTGACACCAATATCTGCTCCAACAGCTTTGCTGATTCGTAAGTGATCTCCACCGCTGGTGTCTCTAGAAGCTGAAGGAGCAGCTCCAGTCCACCATCAAGACGTATTCTGATACATATCTCCTCGGCAACCTGACGACCCACTGCGGGTAAGACCCAAGCCTCCTCCACCAACTGAAATATCTCTCCAATTGCTCTGCGAGTCTCTTCCAAGTCGGAGGTGTCTTTGGATGACCTAAGTGTCTTTATAGCAGAGCGAAGCGCCGGGAGTGAGGTCTCCAGCACCGCCTGAACGTCGGCGTTAATGCCCGGAGATACCGCTTTGGGCTCCGAAGAGCCGCCCCTTCGTGTCTGGAGGCGGCTGACGTACTCCGGGACTGTCAGTCTGTCGGAACTAAACATGGTGAATACACGATAGCACCTCAAAAGCAAAACCGTTAGAGATAAGAGCATCTAAGTGCTTTTTCAGACATGAGCGAGAGGGCCCCTGACAGGCCTTAATCGATAAACAAAAATCAACTGAACGGTATGTCTGTCTTTGCGTTAAGGACTTCAATAACAACGTAAGCCTAGGATACAATGCACTTCTACGTCAACAAATTTTTGAATCAAAGGGAGTAGCCTTTTCTTATCTTTTCTATCTATGGTTACTTGGCCGTTAATGTGAATCAAACAGGCTTCCGGATTCTGAGTCATACATTAAGGCTGTCAACCTTTGCCAAATCTGATGACCAGTAAAAAAATTAAATATTGAACACTTACACGTGTCGCATCATGACCAGTTCGTCACAGAGTACTGTGTTTTTTTTACGGATGCTGCTGGTATCTCTCCCTATAAGACTCTCAATATCAAATTGTAACAGCACAGGAACACCCAACACCAACCAATTTTACATCGGTTCACAGTGGCCTGTCAATACTGATCTTTGGCTGGTAAGAGGCAGGACTGAAAATTCCAATAACGCTTCCCACAAATGGTAGACTAAAGAAGAAATAACAGACCAATTGTTTTCGCTCTTTCTAGTCTGCATTAATTGAGGTTACCAAAACAAAGAGACACTGTTCTCCACTTGCCTCTCCGGAAAGCCTATTTATTTCTCACAATCGGAGCTCTTTAAAAAAGCGATTTGTTATACCTATTCCATATGACAAATAATTATTATTATTTAAAAATGTCCCCGGAATCCGTCATCATTCTGTGAGCATCTTCAAACACCCCAGGCAGGGGACCGCCTATCGCTTCTAAGATATGTTTAGACAACCAACCTCCTTCCTCTTTCCAACAGAGCGAATATAAATGCTATCTCTGCCATCTTGTGGTTGGGCCAAGGAAAGCATAAAAAGACAGCGCACAAACCTACACGTGCACACATGCGCGCCCACGCGCAGAAAACCAGAGATACAGGCTGAACACACAAAAAATAAATACATTATTGAAATAACTGCCTTCATCACCTAACAAAGAAAATATACACTTTTTTATATTCGTGAGAAAAAATAAACTTGCTGCTCACCTAATATCTAAAGTAGCAACTGTTTAGGATACAATCACAACAAGGGAATCATTTAAAAGTGAATTTGTTCATGTTATATTAGTGTTCTGTATGGTAATCATTGAACTGAAACCCATAATAGGTCAAGTTTACAGAACCCCAAAATGACTCTAAACATTGTTATGTATGTGACTTTTGATTGGTGTGCATCAAATCACTCATGTTAATCATTACATTGTCTGAATCCATTTTCCAACCTTTATGAGTTGTTATGGGGTCTGGAGTCCAGGGCTTACGGCACACACAGCTTTAGGCTCATCTATCAGGTTGTTACTTTGTCTGTTCATCACAGTTTAATGGCTGGTGTCTCTGATAGCTTTAATAGCACTAATCCTTTTGAATAACGTTCTGGCTGACCTACTGACCTTTGTTCTAAACCTAATTGACCAAAGGACTAATTCATGGACTTTTGTTTCCCCTGTATAAGAAGATTCTTTCCTCAAAAAAGCGTCATTTGGGAATGTTTTATCACAACAACAGACTCCTAGACTTGATTCCTAGGATTTTAAAATTAATAGAGTGCATTACCTAGATTTAATGTAACCAGCAGCTTGACAAAACACCACAGTGAAAAAAAAATGACTGGCTAGTTAAATATATACTCAGATTGTTCCTCACCATTTCAGCGGTTACATTCGTAACCTCCTGCCAGTGCCCTGACCAGTCACTGACAGTTAATCTGGAGCCGGTCTGTTTGTTCTATGTGTGTGAGATAGACGTATTATATGTAGGGTGAACAGGTCTGGCACAAGTTGGCTTGGTGGTATCACTCAGACTGGGTGTACTGTTTAGACAGCTGTCAGTCCATCGTTCATTCTATGATATTAATTGGTGACCTAATTGTGTAAAAGCGCTTTGAGTGTCTTTAAAAAGGCACTTGAAACTAAATAAAATGCATTATTATTATTGTTATTATTATTCAGTTAGCGGTATTCAGTTTTAGATTTGTTCCCCCCTCAATTTTAATTGTTGAATTAAAAGAGTGAGAGAGGGATGGTGGTGGGGGGTGTTAGCATAGCTTGGAACATTTATTTTATTTGTCTAACTAGGCTAAATAAATAATCAATAGAAATAGAACGTGTCACAAACAGTACTGATCACAAACAGGAATTGAACAAGATTTCTTCAGCAGACAGCAGGTTAAAAGCACAGGGCTTAAGTCAATAGACAGGAGGGGTGAATGACACAATGGTACCCCATTGATTACTATACATACAGCCCTGTTGGTGTAGCTGTATGATCTTTTACCTTACAGCCAGCACAGAGGCAGGATGAGACCAGGGACAGTCATGGTGCTAACCCTTCTAGCTCTGCTAGCTACTGCGTTTGCTGCTGAAGGTAAGAAAAACATTTGAATGTTTGGTTAAACTATATATATTTTAAAATATATATTTTTGTATTTGGTACCTTTTGAAGAAATATACAATTTGTTGGAAATCAGCTGTGGCCAGTGGCAAACTGGAACAAAGCGTCTACAGTGATGCTGTAGTAACTAATTTATCACACACTTTTCCTCCAAACAACTTTCAGGGACAGGGCTAACTGCACTGCTGAAGGGCGCACAAGTGGTGGTGTTCCTAGAACCCATGACACAGGGGACAAGCCCACGCATCCCCCCCCCACCCCCTCCGCACCCCCCTCCACACACACACAGTTTTCCAAATCAAATATTTTACGATGTACCCATTGGGCCTCCACAGCATAGTGTGTTAACTTTGTCTAGGTCTAGTTGACTGTTTGAGTATATTAACAATGTAGCGTTAGGAACGGAAGGCTGTTCCATTCAAAGCTTATTTCAGACACTTAAAAACACAACAGTGTGTGTTCAATATGCTTTGTTCACTAACTCCAAAAATGCGGTGCAGAGAGTGTTCGCCATACTATGTTCACTGACTCACTCAATGCACTACAGTGTGTGTTCACTCCTGTCCTCTCTTTGTTTATTTAGACTCATGCATGGATCGCTGTGAAAATGGTTTTGACGCTCAGAAGAGCTGCCAGTGTGACTCCATGTGTAGATATTACCAGAGCTGCTGCTCAGACTACCACACCACCTGTCACATGACAAGTAGGAAGTCTTTGAACTTCATTTCTATGTTTTAGATTGTTTCCAAGAGTCATAATGTGCTCCAATTATGATGTTGATCAGTTAGATAAACATTGTTTCTGTGTTCTTCCTAATTAAATCCAACTGCTTTGATTTTCATTGTAAACACTGTTGTTTTGTGGCTAAAGCTTGCAGTTGACAAAAAAAAATAGGCCTTATTATTATTGTCGTTTTTGTTGTTATTATCTTTGCCAGTATGTCTCATTTGATATGTACTCAGCACGTGGGGACACGTTTGCCTTTCCAGAGGATGATGATGATGACGATCTCTTAGACACCACACCGAAACCCAGCCAGTTTCCCAGGGAAGCCCCTGATACCTTCAGACCCACCCCGCTCCCGTCACTGCAAACCAGTCCTCCAGTGGAGACAACAGGGCCACTGTGGAAAGCAGAGACTACCGAAGCTCCAAGAACTCGGGACCAAAAAGCTACCACGGTCCCCATCACTGAGAGGGTCCATGTTAATCCAAAGGTGCCCGTCATGAGCCAGCAAGCCCAAGTCCAAACCACCACCCCAGCCCCAGCCCTAACCACCACTGAGGCTGCACCGACTGCCACTCCAGTTCCAGACCCTGACGCAGATCCCTGTAGCGGCCGACCTTTCGATTCCTTCATGCAGCTCAAAAACGGCACCCTCTATGCTTTCCGAGGTAAGCAAGCAAGTAATGCAAGCGCTTTAGAAGTACTCAAGTGAATATGTTTTGTTTATCTATATGTTAATAATGTATTTAGCTAAAAGAGATTGATTGACCGGGACTGCAGTTGTCTCTCAGAGAGCCGACCAAAGTTCTGAATGACTCAAAGAACACATCGATGTGATGATATTGCATCAAAAGATCAAACAGACAGTCGATTAGTCATTGTCCAGTGACTAGTATTACCTTAGCCTCTCTTTCTAGGAGAGTATTTCTTTGCGTTGGGTGAGAGGTCCGTGCTACCTGGCTATCCCAAACTCATTCATGACGTCTGGGGAATTAGAGGACCCATTGATGCTGCATTCACACGCATCAATTGTCAAGGCAAGACATATATCTTTAAGGTGGGCCTGAGCAAATAAACTGCATGTTTTACAACAACACATTTAAGTTGGATCCTTACATTGATCTTAAAGCAAATGCATGTTTCCTGCGTTAAAAACATTTCCCTTTTTTGTTATTTTGGTCAGTGATGTAGCTTAGGTCAATACACGTTTCCTGTAATTAGAACAAAAACTATTTAACTTTTCAACTTTATTTTGGTCTTTTATGTACTTTAGGCTAATGTATGTATTGCGTTGGTTCCCAGGGAAACCAGTACTGGAGGTTTGATGACGGTGTGCTGGAGGAGGACTATCCCAGGGACATCAGCGTTGGCTTTGACAAGATCCCCGACCACATAGACGCCGCATTCTCCTTGCCGGCTCCCAGTCACCATGGGAAAGAGAAGGTCTACTTCTTTAAAAGTAAGACATCTCATATACATCTAGGACCCATACTTCTTTAGAGGGGATGCGGTAATCTACACTACAATACAATAACTTATTTTTACCACTAGGCAGATTTAATAATTGATAATACAGTATACTATATATCTAAGACATTGATACCTGATACTTGCCGAATACACTGCAGTGATGCGTATTTTTTAAATTAGCTTACTTTTTCTTTTTTAAACATATACTCCAGTAATGTTTGTTTTGGTCACATGTATATAGGTGTGTTGTCAGGTGACCAGTACCACCAGTTTGACTCAGACTGAACTTTAAGGTTTCTCTTTGCTCAGGTGACCAGTACTACCTGTATGAGTTCCTGCACCAGCCGTCCCACGAGGAGTGTGTCAGCATGACAGCCATCTCTCCCTCTGCCCTCTTCAGACAGTACACTGACGTGTACCACTACCACCACGAGTCCTTCTTCAGCCTGCTCTACTCGAACTGTAGGTGCCTACTGTCAATCACTGGGTGGACCTGCCTGGAGGTTTAGGATGAGAACTAAACTCAAATGTATCTTAGAATTCATTCATTCAAGTCTTTGCTGACTAAAATGAAAACTTTAATTAAATTAAGTCGAACAAACAAAACGAAGCAGCATTTTGAATAGCTGCCAGAACGTAAATTGTGCATGCATAAATATTATTAATGCTTATACTGGGTATGTATCTGTGCATGCCCCTGTTAATGGTCTGCACTTTGACCGCTTCATCTTCCCTTTGACCTGCCTCTCTGCCTATCCAGCCCCCACCCACCACAGCGGACATCACTTCATCAACAAAGACTGGGTGGGCATCAAGTCCCCCGTGGATGCTGTGTTAGCGGGTCGCATCTACGTCAGTGCTTCCAGGACCACGCCCGGACGCAGGGACCACCAGCCGGACCAGCAGAGAAGAAACCAGTGGGGGCAACAGTACGACCAGGAGAGAGGACAGCAGTGGGGGCAACAGTATGACCAGGAGAGAGGGCGACAGTGGGGGCAACAGTACAACCAGGAGAGAGGACAACAGTGGGGGCAACAGGAACAGCAGTGGGGGCAACAGGAACAGCAGGGGGGGCAACAGGAACAGCAGTGGTGGCAACGGGAACAGCAAAGGGAGCGTCGCAGACATAGCCGCTCCTCCTCCTGGGAGTCCTTCAGTGAACAGGGGATGGGGTTGGGTCAGGGATTCGCAGAGAGAGGTATGGACATGGGAAGGAAGCTGGCGGAGAAGGGGATAGAGCTGGGCCGGAGGCTGGCGGAGAGGGGGATGGAGCTGGACGAGAGGCTAGGGGGAGGGTGGGACAGACGGAGGGATGGCTACAGGAGGTCTGACAGCGACAGAGGGGACCAGGCCTACAGAGGATCCATACGCAAAGGCCTGCCCCTTCAGAGTGTTTACTTCTTCAAAGGAGGTATGGTAATAGACGTGAACATCAGACTAGGCGCTCTCCTTATGAATCCATGTAATACACACACAAACACTCCTTTTTACTGTAAGTGTCCTACTTTTTAGTCTAATCTGTAAATGTCAGCACTTTGTTTCCTGCGTTGATTTTACATTAAGGCAGGCAAAGACAGAGTTTCCAGTTCACAGCATGTTGTGAGTACAATCCAATTGCATCAATCATTTAATCAAACTTTGAAGGTCAGGAATTTGCAGTGAAGGCTGCGGGAAAGACCTGGCACGATGTCACATGAGGATTACGGCTCTCTCACATTACATAAGCTGTCACATTTAATAATGATTCATAAGACGTACAAATATGCGATGAATATGTGACAGGAACTAAGAGCTATATTCTTAAAGAGGACTGGAAACAGTGAAATGACAGGTCACGTAAATATACTTTTGGTAACTACATAACTATACGTCATAATGAACAGATTCCTACTTCGGCTACTTTAGCTATTTGAGCCCCTTTGGTTGAGGAGAGTAAATGTCCATATCTTTTAATATCACGAAAGACTGTTCAATGTTTATATTGTAATTCTACTTCTGTCATTGGGTGACATTGTTTAAGCTGTAGCTCGTATTTATTGACTGAAGGCTGGAACAGATGACCGTTTACACAACCTTTCCACTGACAGGAATGTACAGTTGAACTATTTGACTGATTATGCATTTCATTCTGTGCTTTCCAGACAAATACTACAGAGTGGATCTTAAGACAAAGAGAGTGGAGCGGGCCAGTCCTCCGTACCCAAGATCCATCGCCAGGTACTGGCTGGGCTGCTCCGACTCGACGGGGGCAGAGAGAAAATAGCTTTAAAAAAAGGAACCAGCCAAAGAAGACGCCATGTGAAATAGGTTTGAACTGAATGTAGCACAACAAATGTCCCACTATCAAAGACTATTGGTAGGTTTAGCTGTGAATAGTATAAATATCATGTTTTTTTCTGCATCCCCCAGAGGCAGAGGGGCTAGATCTACTGTTTACCTCATCAAGGCAGATCGATAGAAACACTGCTCCTATTGGATTCATCAGACACAAAGTTCAGTCGGCTGTCAGCAGTGCTTTGTGGACTTTGGACCTATACAAAATCACATATTTGCTTCTCAAGGGAGAAAAACAGACTTTTTACTTGTGGAGACGGGAATAGCACCAGCTATTTATGATACGTGCGCTTACAAGTCCATGGTTTTATTGCTCACCCTGCCGGCCCAGGCTATTGCCAATTCGTCTCACTTTGATATAATACCGGAATATTTTTTCTACTGGATGAAAAACATAAATGGGTCTAAAATGAACCAGGTTTCTGATTGACAGCACCTACAGGCAGACAGACATAATAGATGAGCCAGATGTGTACTGTGTGAACACATGCCACCTTTAATAAGAAATATAAATGATGGGTTGTTTTATTAAAAGTTATTAATTCAGTAAAGGAACTTTTAACTTGCCTCTCCTACCATGTTGCCTTGACTTGGGTAAACCCTTATACAGTAAGTGATGCTAATACACACATAATCAGACATTACTAAACATTTGTGACCATAGAATGGGTTTACAAATGTAAATTACCACAATTTTATATACATATCATCCTTTGTTTACTGTTTCGCATGAGCATGTTTTCTCTCTCACTGAATATCTTCATATATAAAGCAAATCAAATAGATCAACATTCCCACAGACAGTAAGCGTTGTTGTATCAAGTTCTTCAGACAGCGTCAACTACTATCTACGCGTAGTTTGAACCAACATCCATCCATCCATTATCAGAACCGCTTATCCTTTGCAGGGTCACGGGGGGGCTGGAGCCTATCCCAGCTGACGTGGGGCGAGAGGCGGGGTACACCCTGGAAAGATCGCCAATCTATCGCAGGGCTAACACATAGACATACAACCATTCACACACACATTCACACCTATGGACAATTTAGAGTCATCAATTAACCTGTATGTTTTTGGACTGTGGGAGGAAACCGGAGTACCCGGAGAAAACCCACGCTAACACGGGGAGAACATGCAAACTCCACACAGAAAGGCCCTCAGGCGGGAATTGAACCCAGGACCTTCTTAC
>JAVQJS010063497.1:0-13959 GCA_036024795.1 Galaxias rostratus | reverse complement strand
GAACATGGTTTAAAAAAAAAAAAAAAACATCTCAGAGAACAAAGTCTTGCTTGCTCTCCCACCCGAGAGGAAGGAGCATGAAGAGAGGGAGCTTTAAGCCTTTCCCTTTATACGGCATTCAACTGAATCTTGCTATCTGTAATGCAGTCACCGGGAGACAGAGATCGAAGGACTGTTTACTGAACTTATATCAAAAGCCTTGACAAACAACCGATCAGGCAATGCATTAGGAAACATTTAAACTTCTTTCAACTTGTATCACTAATTCCTCAGTTAAAAGCTAACGGGGCAATCGCTGCTGTTTTTTCCAGTGATAAAAAATAATTAGCTAAATGAAGTAGCCTATGTGAGGCATTAGATGGCGAGTATTTCTGTGTTTCTTAACAGATAAAATGTTGTTCTCTGATGTTGAAAACCCGATGTTCAAAACACACATTTTTTTATCTCACATTCAAAACTCAACCACATAAAAGGTTTTTTATCTCTGTATTTGGCCAGTGACAGGGATCTATCTTGGAAGAGGTTTGATTGAACAATCCTTTTTGGCTATTATAAAAGTTAAGCTACTGCATTTGCCTTAACGTGTGTGGGAAGCAGTTGGACCAGTTTATGTCTTTATGTCTTTATCCTTGGACATACTGTTATATCCCATGCGACCTATAGATGGCGTGTTCCTGAGTGAGACTGCGACGCGTCACCACCAACTCCAGTTCCCATACAGCTCCCTGGAGCTGGAGAGGCCAGAGACGACATCCACCTCCGGCTGCCACCACTGTCCGTAACTAAGGGGCTGGAACACGGGAAAGGGGGGCTCCATGTTATGGGCATTAGTGAGGATTGTTAAACACACTGTATTACTCAAAGCAGAGAGGAGTCAATAGTCAAAGGTCCTCAATGCAGTTCCACAGCACTATGACATCACAAGGCTGGTGGTTCGGAATGATCCAACATCATACTGGATCATCACTGGGGGTTGCATGAAAGCTTTAAAGCTTTAATTAGTTCTTAGGGCAAGTAGTCATAGCAAATCCCGATAACATTAATGATACAAAGTAAAATGATTAAATATTTATCTTTAACAATGGATGCTAAAAGGCCATCTAGGAGGTGTCCCAACCCATACATCTTTATGTTGGCTTTCAAACTCAACACAATCGAAGATACAGCTACCCTTTGAGTGACTCTGGTTTACCACTAGATTAGAAAGAACATTTGGCTCTCCAAGCAGCAGCTAAATCCTCTCTTTACTGTAATAATCTGGACAGTGCACCGACAGCGTCAGACCACACACACACACGTGCGCGCACACGCGCACACCATATGGATGTCATCGTGAATTATGGAGTGAATGCAAAACGAAGTGCTGCAAAACCTACAGATGTTATGCTTAACAATCACGATTTATATGTTTAAAAAAAATACAGCGTCAATTGACGCAATCGTCACAGAAAACAACAAAAAACAAAACGAACGAAAACAAATGACCTATGCTAATATCTACTTGCTGACTATTTCATAGAAACATTAATTAATTCAAGGACTAATGTGTGCTTGTGGTGATGGTAAAACATTTGATAGTTGACCCCATGGGATTCACATGAGCATGAGCGAGCTGCGTTCATGATAGTTAGCAATACAAGCTTACACACCCGTATTCTCATTCATCAATGACTACAGAGCATCTTGCTTGTACTCTCCTCATAGCACCAGCTGTAGATCTTACCCGTATTCTTCTCATAGCAGCCACAATCTCCATTCGGCTACCAGGGCGACCGACCTCCAAGCTTCCAATATACTGATTACCAGGAGAGAAAGTTTAAAAACAATTTGATACATTTTCTGCTGCCTATCAAATCCAATCCATCTGTGGCATTTAATGATTAATGAGTTTTAATAGTATGAGTCGGGTGCAGGCTAGCAAACAGAATTCATTTTACGGTATGAATGAGGCTTATTGACTGTACATTATATTTACAACAGTACATATGACAATCCTTATTTTCTAAGGTGCCTCTTGATTTGTGTCACAATAGATCACCTTGTAGGTTTCTCACCTACCTTTGCCTCAAAGCACACCCCATGCTGAAAGACCTCGTCGTTGTGCATGGGGATCCTCAAATCTTGCGCATCATCTACTAAATTGTACTTTGTTATCCCTGGCATCGCCTTCTGCAAGACTAGTTGTCCGACACTTGTTTTTACGACCAGGGCACCACGCTAGAGCTGTGCGTCAACGCGCATATTGCTCAATAGTCCACCTTGCTTTCATTGGACAACCCTGTAGTCAGCTGGCTATAGAGGCCATTCGGGTTCAGCCGCACGGCGCGACAAACTGATTGGCTGATGTATTCGTTCATTGTCACTCGTTTATCGGAGTAATGGTCTAGCGCAATAGTCTAGTGCAAAGCACTTTACCTTCGAGTTGATGTGCGAAATTAAACACTTACCAATAGGGTTCCGGTGACGCACTCATTAAAAGCGCTTGAGGGATAACAGCCTACTTGATAAGGTCTAACTCATCAAAAAGATTATGAATAGATTTTGACAAAGCTCTAAACTTAAGAATACATGTGTGATAGCTTGAAAAGTGTTGGCATGCTCTTTTTTATTGAAACATAGGCTAAAAAAGAAAAAACGGTGGTGAGATTAATGCTGATTTTGCTTGTCTGATGCATGTGAGACCGGCATTTTGTGGCGAGGGTTTTGTGACATCTAGCGGAATCATGTGTCATCACTTTCCCCCTCTTCTTTTGTCAATTAAGTTAAAACAACAACAACAACAAGAAAAACCCTCCATAGATATTAATAGTGATTTTTGTATTTTGGAGAAAATAACTGGACGGTACACAGGCTGGGCCAATAGGTATTGCCCATGGTCCCGGTTAGTGCAGTTCACGGATCTCATACATAAGGTCCTAAAACATCTAAAAATGTTTCTGTGATGCGAGGAAACTAAGAGCTGCCGTTTGTAAAATGCTGCACGTTCTGTAATTCTACTCAGTATATGTAAATTTAGGATTGCCAAACGTAAAATAAAATAAAATAAAAGCTCAACAAATTTCAACGTCACTTTTTCACACATTCCGAGAGGAAATGCCTATACATGTAGGGTAAATTCATGCAATAACTTTTCACTTTTTGTGAGGATCTGCAGTAACATTAGGTCGAGAAGTGTGAAATCTAAATGTAAATTTTAGACATAAATGTTTTGTTGAATCTAAATGTGACTGCTAAATAAATATTAAATGGAGTAAATAGTAAATGTACATTTTACATACAATACATTTGTGAATGCAAAATTTTAAATCTAAATGTAAATGCTAAATATACGTTATATATACATCTTTTACATCTTAACGTAAAAGTAAAGTGTTAAATGTAAATTTAAAATACAAATATAAAATGAAAACGCAAAAATATTAAACGTACATTTAAAAAGTTGAATCTAAATCAGTGGTTATTTACGGAACCCCTCTGGTGCCACATTCTAAAAAAATAATAATAAATGTGTAATCCGTGCGCACGGTTTTGCAATCCGTGCCCTCGGTTTAGCAATCCGTGCGCACGGTTGAGGGGCTCCGTAGTTATTAACCTGGGTTCGATCGAACTCCAGGGGTTCGGTGAGTCAGTCTCAGGGGTTTCGGCGAGGGAACACAATTCCCATCACTTGTTAGGTGATCATAAATTCAACTTAAAATGTTTGCTCTCTGTACACTCAAACAGGAAAACCATTGGAAACGTGTTTAATAGCATGTAAGCCTAATGCAAACACAAAGAGATAGTTTTTGTTGTTTTCAATTAACGATTGAAACAGTTTAACTTCAGTGCATCGAATTGGGGCTGCTGCTTTTTGTTGACAGTCTCTTGCCCTAGCCGGGGATCATACGCTGCTAGTTAAAAGTGCCCTATTACTTTATTTCCCATCGATTTCCAGAAGATGGCAGTGTAGCTCTATCAAACTCACTAACAACTTCCACAAACGCACACACACAACGTCTCACAACGGAGAAATGCACATTGTTGCGGTAAAAAGTGGACAGTGCGAATCAAAGGTGAAGTAATCTCAAACCCGACTATTAAGTAAAGTGACACTAATCACGGCAAGGGAGCGTCAGACGGCATCAGAAGGAGGGTCAAAATACCTGCAGACCCCATTTGCAAGGCTATATATAATATATATAATTGACTATATTATATTATTTCGTTTAAATGATGGGACAAAGTCATCCAACTCTTCAATGTCAAAGATGCAGAAATCACGCAATATAATGAACTCATTCAACCTAGGAAACCTGTGCATGGAAGACGAAAAGTTCAT
This sequence comes from Galaxias rostratus, assembly GCA_036024795.1. NCBI lineage: Eukaryota > Metazoa > Chordata > Actinopteri > Galaxiiformes > Galaxiidae > Galaxias > Galaxias rostratus. The sequence continues at coordinate 9,641 of JAVQJS010063497.1, read as the reverse complement.
CGGGTTATTTCCTCAGGGGAAGGGTATTTCTTGTAGATCATTGTCCTGCTTTTGCTGAGGATTTGTCAGTGCTTCTCTGCAGCTGCGTCTGATCTCAATGAGCATGTAAAGGTCAAAGGAAAGGAATTCGAAAATGCATGTTAAGAACACGGTCAGCAGCAGTGCTTCCGCTCAAACCGTAGAAACAGGACCTGTTGCCAAGCTGATGGAAGAAATGAAGCAGTACAGCCACAAAGTTCCAGAGGGAGTTCACTGAAAGATGGCAGCAGGTGATGGCAGCAAAAGCCATCACCATGGATACACAACACCAAGATATTAAGGTGGAGGAAAAGTCTAATGGCTTTTCACATTATTCTGAATACTTACATAGCAAAGGAGAAAGTCTTTGGGAAATGCTTAACATATCATCTGTTTGGTTGATAACTTGAATAAACCTGTTTGCCATTGGCTACAGTGTGGGCTGCTCGTTTGACGAGGCACATTTGTATCACAAAGGTGACTGAACAATGCTTATACAAAAGGGAGAAAAACAGTAGCATTTGCCATGTTCACGTAGGTGAACGGCTTGAAATGGAAACTTACAATTCATGTACCATACATGGTCCATGTCCATACATTTTACCAATTTTTTTTATTCCATAAAGGCCTCTTGTAGTCATTATAAGCCACCCAAATTGTTGTTTCCACTGGGTTTGGGCAATTGACAGTGCATGGACCCCACAAAGCTGTACCATCTGCAAGAAACCAGCATTGTTTTGACTACCATCAATGTGTCTGCGTGTGTATATCTGTGACCACAGGGAGAACACATCCGTAATGTAATGCTGTGTTTGCAGGCCTGCATATTTCCAAGGGCTTTGCCCCACCTCCAGGCCTCCTTTCCCAGCGTCCTGTAAATAATTAACAGGGAGACGCATATAGAACATTGACACTGTCAACGTTGTACAGGAATGGGAAACTGTGTCATCGTGAATTTACTGTATGGTGTGTGTGTGTGTCCGTGCGTGCGTGTGTGATGTCATACTTACTTGCAACATAGCTAATTATGAAGGTTGTTCCATTTCAACCTGATCATCTTAATCCAATTGAAACAGTATAATAGATTATAATAATGTATTTCGGAAACCACTACTAAGGGTGGTACGTTGTAAAGCTCTTTAAGTGTTTATATCCAGAAAACCTTAATCTCCAAAGGAATATCTACTTCAAATCCTATTTGTGGTGTCAAGTGTGCCCCTCTAGGTGTGAATGAGACCAACTCAGCCCAAAAGCCACCCAGGGGTTTTTCTTTCTTTGCCCCATGAACAGACTTTGAGTGGAGAGATGAACCACCTTTTTGCCTTAAGTATCGCTCAAGTCCTAGTCTAAAGGTTATCTGGTAATCAGATGTGTGTCTGACAAATACTCAGGAGTTCTTCTTACTCATTCAAGATGTTTTTCGACTTTTAATGGTCAACAATGTGATCATATTTGGACATAACTCTAATGAGACCGTTCGCTTACAAGCCCCTACCCCCTTATTCTCTTGTTTATTGTTTACCTTTTCTTGTTCCAAACGTTTTCTGTCTTTCTTTTTGCGTTCTGGTCTCTGCACAGCTGCAGGTTGTTTTCCTGGGTTAGAAGGAAGGCGGTAGAGGCCTCTATCTGTGGCTCCTCCCGTCAGTAAATCAGCACCTCGCTGTGGTCTAGGTCCCCCTTCTCTGGTCACACCACTTGCAGCCTGGAGGTCTTTCTCCATGGTGAATTGAATAATTTGCAGTTTATGGATTAACCAGAAGTCTCTGTTAGGTACCTATTACATTCAAAAAGCGTATACAGCTCAATAAAAACACATTTCAATTCTACATCCAATTGAGAATCTACATTTTGGGGACCGACCATTGGTTTTATTCGCCCATCCAAGCATTTCTCTTTGTGGCTTTCTCCACTGGTTTCTTGTGGTGAAGAACGGTGGTTGTAAAAACAGAGCTACCTAAGCGATGTTCTCTTGTGGTTTCTGCTAATATAGCGACTAAATGAATGGTCAGACATAGAGATGAGGATCTGGAAACATCGCGTTGCACTTTGACCTATCAGCGGGTTTGTCCCAGCGCAATTGGTCAGGGACTCGAGTATTAGCCAGTCAACACTGAGCTTTTATCCTAAAGCAACGATACTACCTACTACAGACCTACTCAATGCATTTACATAAAATACCTATTAATTAATTAAATGTGCACAATATGGTGTGTTTGAATCCAATCTGGATCTTAGAGTGAGGTTGTTATAGCAACTATGTCTTGAACACATTTTTTATACATATATATATTTGTGTGATATATTTATAATGCATTTTGGTGACATCAGTGAAAAGAAAATGCTGTTTTCGTGGCAAAATTGTCCATTTGCCACATCCTCCTGCCAGTGCCCTGACCAGTCACTGACAGTTCATCTGGAGTCGGTCTGTGTGTCCTTTGTGTCAGAGCAAGATGTAATATATGTTGGGTGAGCAAGTCTGGTGCAAATTGGCTGCCGTGGTATCACTCAGACTGAGTGTAGTGTTAGATAGCTGCCGTGGTATCACTCAGACTGAGTGTAGTGTTAGATAGCTGCTGAGGTATCACTCAGACTGAGTGTAGTGTTAGATAGCTGTCGGTCGATTGTTCGTTCTGTGGTATTAATTGGTTCCCTGTAAAGCGACCTTGGGTATAAGAAAGGCGCTGTATAAATTAAAGTCATCATCAACATCATCATCACTGACTTTTAGTTTAATATTCCCCTTTGATACTTGTAAACCCTAAACCTGTCACTGCACTATTGTGACCGTGCCATCCACATACACAGTGACACAAGGATAACCCCAGAAATGTCACACTATCCCACCACAGATATGGTCCCAATTGTAAAAACAATCTCACAAATTACAAACGTATGTACAGTCCAAATTGGATGATTTGTGGGACATTGACCTTAATGTCAATGATATACAGAGGAGACGTCGCTGTTCATACACTCGCCCTGACAAGGACATTTGTTGCCTAGGAAACCAGGTAACTATGACAGTGGCTCTGTTTTCACCTTGCTCACTCAATTCGAAGAAGCACTTACTAGTCAGCTATAGCAACAAATCGGTGAAGATGACTCATTTGTGTGTGTGCACTAAACCCACTCAAGCTATACTCACTTTTGTTGAACAGGGCAATTACCCTTTTGTGGTCATATTTCCATCCACATCCTTGAGTGAGACATACTGCCTATGTGTAAGTTTAGCCTGCCAGCTCATTGGCCAGTTGAACAGAGTTTAAGTGGAGGGGCTGGCTGGGTGTGATGGTGGCCCTGTTTGGAAAACACTTTGAGAATTATAAAAGAAAAAACGACGTCATACAGAAACATATCAAAATGAAATCGCTAACGATATAAAAGTGTGACATTGCATATATAATTGAAATGCCCGCATGTTGTATTTTTACTCAAGTATGTCCATGGTGGACGGTTGTGTGATTCTTAATAACCTCTGCTTTCCCACATGGCTGTGACTCTGCTATCCTAATGTATTAAACAAGAAACAAGAGAATGAAACTGAGGCTCTCTCCTTCACCTGTGGTACTGTGTACTGTACACTTGTATACTGTTAATAACTTGTTAAGTATGGTTTCTTTTCAACCTGAAGGCTTGAACTACCGTGGGTTTTTTAAAAGTTGATTCTTTGTTGGAGGTTTAATTAACGTGAAACCATACGGCAGTTACAGTTCACATCCCATTGTTAATTTAATTTGCGATGTTTTACAGGACAGTCCTCACAAGGAAAGAAAGGTAAGGAGGATTAACTTTATTTATGGCCCCTCAAGTTGTCATTTGGTGACAATGCCGTTTCCTTTGTGCAGTCTCAACAAAGGACACCCTTATACAGGCTAAATGGAGCTGTGGCTTACTGGAAGGCAGGGGAGGCTTTGTTTATCATCAATCACACTGCTAACAGTGGGTGAAAGTTTGCAGGACTACTATTGTTGGACCTTTATGAGTTTTGCAGAAGGCCTTCCACAATAGAGGGAGGTACTTACTAGGAGTTAAAACCGGGAATGACTCCATTTGGCAAATTGTCTGTTGAGTGATGAAAACATTTGAGACTGCCGCAGTGTCATACTTTCCGACAGGGTGTTTCATTCTCTTGAGGTTAAAAAATATAGAAAAATCAAATGCTCTCTAATTAATATGAGATTCCCCCTGATAAATAAGCGGGACAACATTGGCTAGGTTGGATGAGTACAGTGTAAAAAAAGCTTCTATTAAAGTTGATTCATTCGACTCCTTTCTATACGAAACACTTCTATAGCATGAATCCTTCTCTGAACACTTCTACAACAGGGCCTTGTAGTTAACAAGGCTTGTGAGACTTTCAGGGTCACATGGTAAACTATACATACAGTAGCAGATCCATCTGACTTCAGCTTTTCACCAATGAGCCAGTTGTGAATATTGTCCTCCTGCCTAATGAACCATATAATCAGTGAAGAAGTTGTAAAGTCTCTGAGGGTTCTCTCCTTTTTAGCAAGGAGGCTTTCTTGGGCATTCCTTTTTCTTCTCATTGAGCTACTTAACATAGCACCATGGTAGCTTCCGGGTTGGCTATCTGGTTCCTTGCCGGCCGTTCAGTTGATGTTCAGGTTAACTGAGCACTTTGTTCCTCCCAAAAGGTTTGGTTTGGGTTTTTTAACATGGTGTTTCCTTCCTAAAAGCTGTTTGTTAGTTGCTAGCCTCAGCAGGTTTACCAGTGCTAGCGAACGCTGTGTGCTTGCTAAGGCACTTGGTACCTAACCCCTGTTCATTCTGTGACTTCATGCAAGGTTAGCAGCTGGTGCCCTGGTTTGGAACGCGTGCCTTGCTGTTTTCTGTCGGTCCGAGTTGTACTGTCATGAAGTCTCCTCGTTTTGTCTACAGGCCCATGGTGTACTGCTGAGCTAGAGGTGAGCTAGCTAGCAACAGCTGCCTCTTGGTGTTGACTCTGCTCTCTAAGCTAACAAAGCCATGCCCCTCTACCAGGTTAGCTTGGTCGGCTTTGGCTGGCATCTCCCCTACCTGGTCTGTTCATTGGGGGTCTCTTAGCCAGCTGAGGTGGGCTCAAGTCCCTACCAGTCCTTCTTTACGTGGGAGACATGTCTGCCTCCGGCCTAGGCCACTTCATGCCGAAGGTCTTTCCATTCCCAAGGAAGTCCATCCCCATGACTCAGATCTGGGGGCCTCCTGGTCTAGGCCAGCCTCAGCACACGTAGATTTTAATAAGGACCAGGGAGTTTACGGAGTACAAATGATTATAGAATCATCGTTGTATGATGTATAACCAACCACAAATATTGTGAACTGTTTTTTGTTTTTTTTTGCATAGTAATTATTATTATCCAATGACGGCATGTTAATCGTGGTGTGGTTTAAGTTATAGGGTGACTGGACTCTCACGGCTATAGTCATAGTTGTTGTCACAGCCTGACAATCAAAACAACTGGAAAACAAAGAAGTCGACACACATGGACGCATACATGAAACATATGAAACACATTCATAATAACGTAACAAGAGCAACGAGAGCAGAAGACGAATGCCGCCATTATAAAAAGTCCATAGAATAAAAATAGAAACTGGTTCATGAGGCTTAGACTATATATCGCTTAAATGAAATGACTTTAGGTGTATTCCCTTTGACAACAAGAACGACTGTCTCCTGCTCTAATCACAAGGTCATAAATGACTCCTTAGTTTACAATCTGTGTCTGATGTAAATCAGTAGAAAGGAGTTCTGATCAATTAAACAAGTCATTGTAGTATTTTCCCATTACACTATTGCTGTAGTGTGTGAGTGTTCAGGGAACGATGTGTAGGAGTGTTTCTCATTGAAAGGAGTCTCGTTTCTCCTTATTAGAACCAGGGTTATGGACATAACGTTGTGAAAATGTCTTGGACATTGTGTTAGGGTTTATGTACAGTACAATATAATTCCATATTTGACCAATAAACCTCATAGCCATCCATCCATCCTTTAGCTAGATGTTTATGCTATGCAGGGTCGCAAGGGGTGCTGGAGCCTATCCCAGCCGAAAAAGGGCGAGAGGCGGCGTACACCCTGAACAGGTCGCCGATGTATCACAGGGCTAAGCCTCCTATTCTACAGAAAAGACTTTTACAGATTATAATAAGCTTTAAGGAAATATAGGGACAGAATAGTGACAGTGTCTGGTGAATTTGAGATCATGGGATATTTCCATGGTTACTTAAATGTTTTACAATTTGTTATGTTAAAAATTTGCCGTATTTTCTTTTTTATGCTCTGAAATAATGTTATACTTGTAAAACTTGTGATTATGGCCACTGATGCCTGGATAGTTCAGACAACTTTTACCTGGGATCGATATCTGTAAATCTGCACCAACTGTGGCTGGCAGTGGCAGGATGAGAAGCGACACGTTTGCTTGCATACAAATACAAATGCATACAAATACAAATGCAGGCAAATACAAATGCATGCAAATACATCAATAATTTGAAAGAACAAATTACACAGATTTTTTAAGCAGACTTTTTGCAGGATTATTGCAGTTTCATGATGACGTATAATAATATTTTCTGGTTGAACGATGTAATGTTGGTTCTCAAACACAGGCGAGATTGAGGGTATTGAAGGGGAGAATGTATGGTAGCCGATTGGCACAATGTTGTTTTTTTTAAATTGCTTTCTGATTTTATAATTATGAATGAAAAATGTGCCGTTGGTTTTCTGTGCCCTTGAGCAGCACCCCTGTTTAGACACAAACACCCGCCTGTGACGACATAATGGGTGTCTGCCGTTTCCATAGTGACCGGTTCTGCACAGCGCATTCTGAGAACTCCTCAGCAGGGTTAGAGGGTGCCGAGAGTGCAGGAGATTTCTGCTTTACACGCACGCACGCACGCACGCACGCACACACACACACACAGACTAATGTGTTGTCTTCAGATTTAATTGGTGAACACAGTCAGCTCCCTCTTTAAATTCAACATCAATAGCCTTTTTCTTCAAAGTAGATGACTGAGTCAAATTATTAATGAGCAATGGAATTAAAGTAGGAAGAAGGAAAAATAACTTAAACATGTTTTTATTACATTTCTTTTGAAAGCCAGTTCAAAAGTTACATAAATATAGTGAACATCGTACTACAGTACATTAGCAAAATATCATGTATCACAAATTAGTAACTTAAATAATAAATACTAATAAATAGACATGGATAATACAGAAAAGATTCAGCTTTTCCAATGATTGTGGACAAGATCCTCTTCATTAGGACGACCACGTTACTGTATAAACCAAGCATTTTCATATGCCCCGTGTGCAAACATCATCCTCTTCAAGTTCTCCCGGTATACCAACAAAACGTCCCGTCCCCGTGTTTACGCCGCGGATCCACATCCGGACTTCCAGTTCCGACCCAAAGAATGAACCCGCCAGTCGCGGTGGGTCTCATTAGCCCAGCTTAGTGCTCCATCCACTGAGTGCTTCACTCGGGACCATCCTTCAGGGTGCACATTCCGTCTGAGTGCACCTTGACCTATTTTACCCCATCCGCGGAGGGGTCGAAGTGCTTTAGCGGGTTTTCACCTGCCGGCTGAGTTCAAGGTAGACGGAGGACTTGAGGAACCGAGGGTAGCAGTCCTTCTCCATCAGGGTGTAGATCTTAGTCTGGGCCAGCTTGAAGCTGGACTCTGTGGGATTGTCCAGGAGTCCTTTAGTGGCAGCCTTCGTCTCATGGTCAAGGTTGACCTACGGGAGGAGACGAAATATAAGTTTTTACAACCGCATGAAGTAAAAACATTTCAGTCGTGATGGACGTTTGGACCTAGCCACACGGCTTTCCCTAACGACGCGGAACATGCATTACGCGAGATGGTGAAGTGTATTGACCTCTCGTGGAGCGTCGTCGCAGATGAACTCGTCGTAGATCTGCTTGGCCTTCGTGCCTAGTCCGGAGGTGTTGGTGAGCCTGTAGTCTTCACACGCCAGATAGAAAGCAATGTTCTCCTCACTGAACTCGGAAACCAGGAACGTTCGGAATAAGCAGAGTCCATCTGGATTGATGAGAAAGGAAAACAAACAAATTAGGATCTTTGAAGAAGGCATTGAGGTGCAACTCTTTCATCAAATAGTAACAGGATTTACTAAGTAGGATTAGGCAATTTGATAGACTTACTTTGACTGGCAATGAGTTTCTCAAATGATTCTTTCCACTTCAAGGGTTCATCTCTGTTTGATCTGTTGATTTAAAAAAGAACCTATTACAAAGATGTTGTGATTTCTAAATTATATAAATTCGAGCCTAGTTTGTCACAGTTCTGTTAAAGACAAGTGACTTTAAATCTTAACTGTAACTGAAATCTTACCTCAGTTTCTTTGTTTTCTGTGTGCGCCCGACGATGCTTTGTGCAGATGTATGGAGTAAACTTCCGAAAAAAACTTTTAGCTCTTTCGCCCTGTAAAGATTAAGATGAAACATCACAGATTAGTGTCTAAAATAGCAAGATTTATTTCAATAACCCAGAACAATAATATCTCTCTGATTAGTTTGTCTTAATATGAGATGGTAAGATAAAAGCATAGATTATCATACCTCTCTAAACAAGCAAAAGGCACTGACTCAAGTCCTCTGCACATTTCTGTTGACAATATGCGGTGCTGGGAGCCAGTGGATACAGTATGTGTAATGTTTTGAAGTGCTGGAGCTTAGTTTCCTGTCCCAACGAGTATCTGTGGTTTGATTGCTGTCCAGCAGAGTGCTGCTTTATAGAACAGCCTCCTGTGTGACATCACACATCTCAACCAATGGGATGAAGGCTTCAGGAGACTTCAGATTACGCCTTCTCTCATTTTCCTCAGAAACTTTTTTTTGTTTTTGTTTTAGTTCCGACAAGCATGTCAATGATTTATAGGATTAAATTATACAGACCTAAACGTATATAAAAAAAGTAATTTTAATTAAAAGTTTAATTACATGATAAGAATAAAGGCTCCAAACCATGTACAAATCCATCTATTATTCTTAGATGGCTGCTTAAATTGTTACATGAAAGTCTAAACAAAAAAATTAAATACATTAATTGAAAACATCATTGTATACAATATAAATACATTGTTTGATACACAGAGAAGTATTACATTGAATGTGAGAAAGTGTCAGCCAACCGTAGGAATGGGAAGGATGTTGGGGGCAGGATCAGGGAGCAAGAGTCTGGAGGGGGGGTTCCTGGAAGGGTCCTCGTCAGCTTCCTCTGAGAAAAACACCACTTTCTCATGAAGGAGGATGGGGGATTTACAAGTAAACTCAATGTACAGTAAACGGAGTGATTAAGCCACATAAATGCTGTGTGTAGGATGGGATTCAGCAGGCGTCCTTTATGAATGAATGAATGAATGGTCTTTATTGGCATGATACTAAGGTACAATGAGATTAAGAGCCAAGATTAAGGTGCTGTACAGTAAATTACGCTAAACAAGTTTACAGTAAATATACATACATATATATACACATACACATACATATATATATATATATACACACACACATATATCCATATATATATATATATACACAAACATATATCCATATATATATACACATATCCATACATATATACACATA
>JAVQJS010063493.1:0-11560 GCA_036024795.1 Galaxias rostratus | reverse complement strand
CTTTCACTCTCTCTCTCTACTGGCCCTCACAAAGGCTCTCAAGTAACTGGATTTATGTAGCTGCTCTCGTTCTTGATCTATCACATGTTTCTATGTCCGTTTACTCCATGTGATGAAGGCGTTCACTATTAAATGTGATTACATAAAATATGTGTGGCGACATACATACGTAATGTATCCTTTTCCACAAACGCAGAGTTTGTGCTGATATAAATATCAATAAATACACATGAAAAATAAATCTAATTTGTAAGTAGGTTTGGTTTGTGTGCCACTAAGTAAACATCCAGAGGGGTTTAGTAATTACTCACAGGGACGCTGCACCTGCAATTATAGAAGACATATTTCAGAAATATGGCTCCAGCATTTCAGCAATATTATTTTTTAACGGAAACTTCCTCGCTAAGAAGTATTCTCCCTGCATTGAACAGCCATTGAGGATTCCAGGGGACACGCACTCAACAGGAGAAAATGGTGATCCCATCATACGCTTATGTGTGACACTTACGTCCTAACTTAACAGGTGATGGGGGCAGTAGGTAGGTTTGACCGAGCATAATCTCTTTAAATAAAATAGCTTGTAACCACTTCTCAAAATAGGCTTTCGACGTTTTACCTAAACATCATCCATCCATCCATTATCAGAACCGCTATGCAGGGTCACGGGGGGGGGGGGGTGTTTCGTATGTGTTCCCCTAAAGTGCTCCCTTTCAGGTGTCCATGGACTTCTCCTTTTCTGGAGAGAGATGTAAAAGCAAACAAAGGAGTATCTATTTTATGGTGAGTGCATCTCACGTTACTGACCGTTCCTGTTCAGCATTGAGTGTAGCCTCCACAACGGGTGACTGATGTTTTCACTGTGCTGACACTTCAGAGAGGGGGAGAGCGGAAGACGGGGCGTTTTATTTCCAGTGGCACGAGAACGGCCAAGTTGAAAATCGTAAACCCAGTTCATCATAATGTTAACGTCTTTGTTCTGACATTACTAGAAAACGCTTTCACCGAATATATATTTCAAAATGGTTTTCGCTTGGGTTCAATAACAAGCACAGATGCTTCTCCAGTTATGTGCGGGTACATCGTCGTCTTTGCCGTGAGCTGGATGCGTGAACTTTATATGCTGGGTTCTGTCTGCTTTGTAGCTCTCATTGCATCGGTTGTATTGTGAAAATATTAAGAGGGTAGGGCCAGTTGATCCTACTAACCATGGTGACCACAGGCCTAGGCTTCACTCTACAAATCATCAGAAAATGTCTTTAGCACAAGCTGATCTGAGTCTACTTACCAATCTGGGAACCAAGGCCAACACATTTATTGCTTTTGACAGCAAGTTTTTCGTTGCAAGTTAAAAAAATGTATACCTACTCATATTTTTGGGGTTAAGCATTTTATTTAGGTAAATCCAATAGACTCTGTTCAAGAGGAAAAGGATGAGATCAAAGTCCATTTCAAATCTCCCTCAATAGTATGGCAATCAAGCTGTGCTTGTGAAAACAATATTTACTTCTATTTACTTAAAATCATCCTCAAACCTTTTGAGTGATACATTCTAAAAGACACCCAGAAGCCAACTCACGGTGATCTTTTAACAATGGAACCATAAAAATCATCACACTCTTCAAACACTATACCTACTGCATTTTTCCCACATGGCATACTGGTACATGCACAGGGAAGTTAAAGAGAAAGGCTAAGGAGAAGTGGCCACTTTTTTTTTTACGCTGGCGTAAGCTGCTTTTTCTCCTCCACACAAGGGATGGCTGTGGGTTACAGTGACCTAGAGGAGGCTAGTCTGCCTGACCCAGTGGTCACTCTTGAAGCCATCTGGCCTCGTTCAGTGGGGCTTACCCAAGACACGCAACTTCTTAAGTGTGTATACATGCGCTTATGAGGAGTTAATCTCGGAGAAACCGGTTTGGGCTGCGATGTCTTGTGGATGCTGTCAGGGCGGTGAAAGAATTTACAGAACCCATGACACATGACATACAATTGGCATTGGGGATGTCTAATCAAGATGATGCCTAGGTAAAAACATAAAGTACTGTCTGTCAGGAAACCAGAAAAATGGCCTGCAAGAAATGGCTTGAGTTGTTATATACTTTGTTTGAAATAAAAGTTTGAAGTGGTCAGTGATTCCTTTGACATGGCATCAGAAGTGATGCGGTGGATAACGAGAGACTGTACCAAAGAACGGATCGCCTACCTTTAGTCGGCAGGAGATGTTGAACTTGGAGCACGTGGCCCACACGGCATCAACGACGTTCTCGCTAACGGAACCACAACCAATGAATGTGGCTACATTCGGGTCATCTACGCCATGTGCAACAAAGCTGAAAATCACAAACAAAAAATGGTGCGACTGACCAGGGAATAAAGGTTGAGTGATAAAGTGGCTCTGATCGTGTTTTAGCCACCTTTGATATATTTTTGTTCCCCCAAAAAATCCTCCGTGAGAGGTTGTCCTTTGTATACAGAGGTCTGGTGACAAAGCAGAAATGTTCGTTAGAGCTCTTTATGAACTCACCGATAACTTTATTCAGGGTGAACTGCGTGACAAAGCAGACATGTTTGTTAGAGCTCTTTATGAACTCACCGATTACGTTTTTTTCAGGGTCAACCGCACAAGAGATAGCCTGGTTGTGTGGATTTGGGAAAAGGACTTTCTGGAAAATGCCAATCAAAAGCAAAACTTAATACGTGTGATACACCGTTAAACAGTCCAAGTGAGAAGTTAGGTTGTATGGGGAAAACACCATGATTGTTTATAAGAAGAAAATAACGCAACTACAATATATCTCACCTGTTTTTGTGACAAAGACCATATGTTCACACCATCATGCTTTATGCAGATTTGTGCTCAGATTTTTTTGTTTTGTATTGAAAAAAGATTTGTTCTTCAAGAATTAAGATTTGGTACATTAATAGAGTATTAATTTATTATCTTATTGAATTCATTTATTCATGTTTTGAATCGTAATCCGATCATGTCCAGTGGTGGTTTGGTTGAATTTAATTTAAATGGACTTTTATTAGCTATCAAATTGGCAGACTTACACTGAAATGTTGGGTGTGACACTGTTTGATGCAGTAACATGGTAAGTGGTAGTGAGTAACAAAGTGGAGTGCGTTGCTGGCGAGGGGCACACGTCCGGAATCTCCCCACCAAACAGTCAACAATGACCTCCATCCAAAGTTTGCAGACCTCATCCAAGTTCCTGATTTGCCCTCTCCACCTGACCTTTAGACTGGGGATGAAATCCAAAGGTCGACTTCACAACCACTACCAGCTTCTTCATGAAGGCTCACCAAACGTGAGATGTGAACTCAGGACCACACGCAGACACCTCTGGCATCCCAAAATGTTGGAAAATATGAGTGAAGAAGACTTCAGCCAAGGGATGAATCTGCAAGACTTGGAGAACTTGGTAACAGATCTATTGCACAGTCCCAGGGTCAATAAGATGAGAGACGCATGGTATTTGTCTTGGGAATACTTTGTTGTACCGCCAAGTCATGAGCTACGTCATGGAGTTGTGCCAATTTAAAATCTATTGCATAACCTAATTAACCCTACTTGAGAAACGCACAAGGAAAACATCCACTTTCGATTCCATTTCGAAATTAAGGTGTTTGGATTCCATCCAAACTAAAAGTAAAAGACCTACCAAATGCCTTTTTAATTCAATTTAAATCAAGTCCATGCACAACTAACTAACTGAATGGTCAGTCACCAAATTGTGACAACAACTGCACTTAATTCTGGTCCTAAATAGAAACTTTTATGGAGTTAATATAACATTTGAACATATCACATATAACAAACATCTTTAATAGATACAAAGTAACTCCAGCTAGTGGGATTTGCAGTGTATCCTGCATTGGCTTTACATTTTCGAAGGCCAGTTGCAAATTAATGAAATAATCTTTAACCAGTAAATACCACAAAAATATCAAAGTGGGTGGCAAATGACCAAACGATAACGATTATCATTTCTGTGGAGATACTCATATTGAGCATTATTAAAGCTGCCATCTCATGCTGCCCAGGTGCCTCTTCTATGATAAGTTTGTTGGCTTACTTAGCTGGAATATGGACAACAGCACACAATTGTGGACTACCGTTTTGGCAGTGTGGCAAAGTTTGAATCCACTGTGCTGTGCTGTCCTGATTGCTGAGCAGCAAGTTGTGCCTTAGGAGTTTGTCACTGTTGGTCATTTGACTGTGTGGTTGTGTAAAGCTCCTGTACTTCCAGAAGAGGGCCAATACCAGAGAGGCAGACAAGAGAGAGACAGCCAGCCAGCCTGCCAGCCTGCCTGCGTGCCAGACAGTCAGCCGGTCAGCCAGCCAGCAAGCCACATCGTCTGCAGGCCAGGTCTGGGGCTTGAGCAGCTCAAATTACCCAGACGGATTTGTTAACACTGTTTGGGTCCACTCAGCTTTCCAGCCACTGCTTGGGGGTAGGGGGTGGGCACAGTTGAGGTGACTTAATCTGTCATTAAAGCGGTGTTCCTCTTGGTCCTTGGGCCAGACACATGGCGCACTTTCCTGATAGCTGGCTTGGGTGGGAAATCACCCCTAACACTAAGGACAACCACGTTAGCAGGAACTAGACAAAATAGTGGCAACACACGTAGGGAATAATGAGTTGCGAAGTAAACAAAACAGTTGCAGTTTTAGTGGGAAATAATGAGTAGCAGAGTAGTGTGTGCCATCTCTCTGTCACTATTTGTCGCAGCAGAAATGTTAGTTTTGCAGCCCATTTAGAGTCATCTTAATCCGACAAAATCCTGTGGTTATTTTTTAGACCTCTTGTAATGCAAAAATTGCTTGTGATTTTGAGCTGCACTATTAAATTACTATGAACTAAAAAATAACAAGTTATCATTGTATTGCTCCTAATGCATAGCTTTATGAAAACTGATATTTTCTATTAGTGCAGCACTTCATTACAATGTTTCATTTCTATGTTCCTACGCACCCCTGTTCCAGACACTGTTTGACAGTGTGTAGTCTATGCAGACATTTGCCACTGCGTTTACAATACAATTGTTGGAACTTATTACGAACAATTGATTTCGCGTTGCAGTGAGAGTACAACGTGTTACGGGTAGGGTATGCAGGTCAGGCAGCGAGATGACTAAAGGGAAGAGGATGTGGTGAGGAAAGACAAGGGCATCAACCGGAATTGGTGTAAATGGATGGGTTAAGAACAAAAGCTTTACAGTGTGATAAATCCGATAAATACGGTTTACCTGGATCCTCTCTGTACAACAATGTTATGTTACACGGACCTTTGGAACAGCCTTAAATACTCTCACAGAATTCAAAAAAAATTCTGGCAAATTCAGAAATCTCCCTATAAGTTGTGCACAATGAAGCAGTGCAAAAATAAAGTATGTTACAAATTTTTCTAAACATACAGTCAGTTGATTTTTTTTCTGTTTGTCACTGTAGCACATCTGTGTTAACTTCTTTTAATTTCATACAGTAACTCTATACAAAATGTGTGACCTTATTCTTTTTTTTCTCTTGTCACTTCAGTTCAAAAAATGCATCTAGAACGGTATTTAAATTCGAATTAATCAAATGTTTACACAATTATACGAACATTGAATTATACTCATAGCTAAACAGTGAAACTATGTCTTTTGTATTTCATAATTAGTGATGATACGCTAATCACAAATAGAATTCCAATAAATTCTGGCAAATTAATTGCGAGTTCAATCTGCGTTTAAATTACTGAATAATAAAAATCTCAACAATCATAAACTTAGAAATCTCAATGCCAGTTGTGCACAATGAAGCAGTGCAAAAATAAAGTATGTCATTTATTTTTCTAAGCTTACATTTTTACATAGACTACTAAAAGTGTAAATATTGCTTTGTGTGGAGGATAATATTGTGTAAGACTGGGGAATAACTAACCCTTCTTGTGGGTTGTTTGTAAATGTTGCCAGGCGCTTCAGCAATGCCTGTAGAGTGTGTCCTTCTCATTTAGCCTGCTCCACACATGCTAGTCATCCGCACTGAGGCAGTGATCTCTCGACATAATCATGCCCCTTGGGGTCCCACACACACACACACGCATGCACGCACGCACGCACGCACACACACACACACACACACACACACACACACCTAGCGAGATATGAATCCCCTGTTGAAAGCCGTGAAGATCCAGCCGTGGGTTAGGCTGCCCTGCATTCATATGTACACAAGCAGGTGTGTTGTTCTTTGAAACGGATAGGTCTATGATGCGGTTCTTGTTTACCGCTCGCTGTGCCATGATATTTATCCATTTAGATGAATGGCATTGCTCGACTCAGACATGAGCACAGCGAGCTCCTGTTATTGCCGACTGCTAACCCGGGACTGTCAGAGAAGACACCATTGTGGTTCACTCGAGTGAAAAGTACGCCTCTCATTTGCCCTATTAATTCGAATGGTAATACAAGTTGATTGCTTTTATGGCAGTCTGTAAGGTTAGTCAGAATACATTTTGATAATTCTATTAAATTGTATGTTTACTGTTGCAGAAACACAATGATACTTTAATGTCATATAATGTTATTTTAACCAGTGATAAACACTAAAATATTGTAAATGTTTATTTGAGAAATGTAACAATGATTTCAGGAATATACCCTTATCCATACACTTATTAATGAAATGAATACAGGCTACAATCAAATTGTATTTTCTTTACTAAAAAAAATGTCAAAACACAATGTCATAATATTTCCTTGGGAAAGTAAGCAAAAATAAACATGCATTGAACTCCATGCTCGTCTTTTCCATGAAAAGGCAACGTTGTAATCTCAAGCACATCGGAAACATCAGATTGTTTTGGATGTCGCGGTTTTCCCGTCACCGGGTCACGCCTCAGCGCTCTCACGTTGGGATGACACACAAGCTTATCAATCAGCCACGGTGACAGCTGCATCTGACAAGACCCTGTCCGACGGGCTAATGCCTCCCAACTGTCTGTGCAGGCCCCTCCCTGTCTGCCACCTTGCTGCTGTCTGCTCCAGAGACGCACGCCCCCCCACGGACCCCCCTCCCCCCCACGCCATCCGACCCAACAGCTCCAGTCCCTGTCCAAACCCCTCTGCTCGGGCCATCAGTCACGTTCACCCCTCCGCGAACGTGTTTGACCGTGCAACGTCTTTAACATCTTATGTGCCACGGATGTGGGTTATTAGATTAGATTAGATTCAACTTTATTGTCATTGTGCAGAGTACACGTACTGAGACAACGAAATGCTGTGAAAAAAAATATATGGTCCCCGGGTAGGGGACGTATAAGATATTAAACTGATAAGAACAGTTACTACACTTGATCTTAGCCAAAAGGCAGAGAAGCGAAGGGTTATTGTGCGAATGGAAAACTATGACAACTTTAGTGTAAACGCTCTTTACATTCGAGATTAGGACTTAAGGTCGGTACATTTAAATAAGTTCTATTTATGTGTTGAAAGTTTTATTTGGTGGATGTTTGGATTTATAAAGTCTTGTTTTCACATAATTTTGAATACCTGCCTCCATTGCAACCCATAAAGGGATAGTTCAACGAGATGCTCAATCATCCATGTTATAATTGTTCATCCAATAACGAGCTATCTAACTAAGAGGGTTGTTAAATGTAACCTAGCTATCACTGTATGTTATCACACATGAGTTGCCAAGACAAGCACAGCATTTGGGGAAAGGCCTTCAGGCTTCTGGTCTGTACGCCTGCAGGTGTAATAACCATGACAACAAGAGAAACTACTGCAACCGCTGCATCACAACATAAACCAGTATGAAAGTGTGTCACTACCTTACACACTGTGAAGAGATGTCATCTCAAGAACAAGAGCGGAGAAATGATGTCTAACTCAACCTTGTGTTGTTCCAAGGTAAAAACCCACTGTTTTTTTTCAGGTTGACAGAATTACCCGAGGCATCAGATACCAAATGATTCAGTGAAATAGCAGCTCATTTGAATATCATTAGTGAAACAAATACAAATGTTGGTCTCTAAAACTGTATCGATTCCATCGTCGAGATACAGGTACAAATATAATTGCTGTTTTATTCCACCTCCTTCCAGTCGTGCACCAAAAGAACTTGAAACTCAAAAACTCAATGACAGACACAAACTACACAAGAACAAAAATACATAATGTAAGCTTCAAAAAATACTACCTGCTAAACAGCACTGTGCTATAAACTCAAACCACTGGTGTTCCTAAACCAGGTGAAGGTGTCAGCTGAAAGAAATGCTGTAAAATGGGCCTGTTCTGTAAAATTGATCTGGTTAAAACGTTCTCAATCTATAACGGATTATCTCCAAACAACAAGTAAAAGCATGCAAACGACTGACACATCTTTTTAAGCCTACCACATTCTAACCGTAGCTGCAGTAGCGCTTTTTAGTTCTGCTGAAAACAAAATTCTACTAATGAAAAAGCCAAACGCTTATCTGTTTTCATAGACTCAGGATGTATTGATGTTCTATGTAGTCTTCTGTCTGTTGAGGTCCAGTTCACAGAGAAACCCTCCGTTTTCCCAGTCTGTTGATATGGCCGTCCCCTAAAGAGATGCACCAGATGTGCTCATTTCATCAATCTGATCCTGGCGCCCTTGTTTGCTTGGCCCTCCCAGTAAAAGAGTAGCCCCTTTGAATTAGCTTTAAAGGTGCCGATGACATCCTACAAGAAAGTGCAAGTTGACAGAGAAGAAAATCAGAGTCGCCTGATGTCCCGAGAGGATCCTGCCGTGATGATGCATCACGAAAACAGGTCCGCAAAAAAAAAACAACAACTGCAGTTGTGTTTTTTCTGATGGTTGATAACAGGAAATGAACAGGCGACCCCTGGGTTAATTTGAGACATTTCCCCTTATGTATGTCAACACCCTGCCTTCGACATGACACCACCCTCTCCAGTCCCCCCCCCCCACCCCCCCTAAACACACAAACGTTCTTGAAACACAAACATTGGGACCATGTTCCGTATGATGTAATGCAAAGCAGGTTCAAAATACAGCCAAATAACCAGCGCTTAAGCGTTGCCGCAGGATATCTGCTTGAGGTGACCTTCAGTAAAACAGTACGTGCTGCAAAAGGAAAGCATGTGCTATTTTACCAGGGAGTCATCAACACATTAGTGGTCTTTGAGAACACCTCTTTGGTCATTACATTAGTAAAGTGAGTATATTAGTAAAGAAAACTTTCTTTCATCTGAGAAACGTTGCCAAAGTAGGACCTTTTCCAACACTACAGAATGCTGCGAAAGCAATTGGTGCTTTTGCCACTAGAAGGTTAAACTACTCCAGTGTATTTGATAAAAAGAACTCAAGGTTTCAAGGTTTTCAAGGTTTTTTTATTGTCATATGCATAACGTTTACAGAGGCAAAACTATGCAATGAAATTCTTGTGTCTCTCCGACACCTAACGCCAATGCAGACATTAATAGAATATAACAAAATAGGTCAACAAAACCGAATGCAGAGTAAACAAAATCGAATTCAAAATATACACTATAAGTTATAAAGATGTCGGGTGTAAGGGGTACTGAGGTGACAGAGTCCGTATAAAGGGTCAGTAAAAATCAAAGTGGCCTATTGAGTGTGGAGGGTGGGGGCTCAAGTGTGAACTAAACATTCTGTTAAGAATTCTGCCACACAACTTTTAACTAGGACTTGTTTTTGTTCTATTGTATTCATTTGTTGTTGCCATGCAGATTCATTCTTGTTTCAAAGCTTGACATGTAAAAGACTTCGAGTTGCATTTTAAGCGTGAAATGCTGTAATGCCCTTGACACTGACGGTGGACCCAAATGCACGGCTCAACAGGCGGGAATAAAAGTATAAAATCAACTTTACTGAGGTAACTCAAAAACTCAAACAAAAACTCTCACAGTGGAAGAAGTACAAATGCGCAAAAAAAAAACACTCACTCAAGAGGAAATGGTATAAACACTAACTGGAATTGGCTTGGAAGTCTAAATGCGGGGACTTGACTCTTGAGGTGACTGAACAAGACAAACTGGCACATAACAAAGGGAGACAAGGACAATTTACACATGAGGTAGGGGAACACAGGTAAGAGACCAATAAGGGTAACGGGAGAACGGGAGAACGGGATCACGGGAGAACCACACCAAGGGAGGAGTCTGGGTCTGAAACAAGAGGGAAAGGTGAGTACGAATAAAACAGGAAGTGCAAGACAAGACTAGACATGAGTGACTTAAAACGTAACATGACAACATTAACAGAGCAGGGGGGGGACACAACTAGTATACTATAACTTTTGTAAAAGTTTTTTTTAGAGTTAAGGCTAATAGTATCTAGGTGAATCTGTACCTTTTTAATGGTGTGAAAGAATCTACCTGGAATTTGACCTGGGTGAAAAATCCAATGATGAGCTAATGTAAAGGCATGCAAATACAATGCAAAGGTTGCATGATGTAAATGTCAATGTTTACTTATACCCATCTCTTGAGGCACTGTGCAAGAACATTCTACTAATTTGCTTTAAGTCGAATGTGACATGACTTGATTATTTTATTGTATGTATTAAATAAAATGTTTTGTCTTGTAGACATAGCATTCAAGCTTCATTAAACATTGACAAATCCCAAATAATAGCAAATGTTAAATGTATCAATGTCAGGTGATTTTTTTTTTTATTCCTACTGTTGTTCTACGATGAACATATTTGTTGTTAAAGTTTCAATAACTGAAACCCATGCCGTGCATCTCTGGTCTGCTGGCGTCATCAAAACGCCTCTCCTAAATTGCCTACGGCTACTCCTCCCCCTTTGTCAGTGTTGATTGAGATGTCCATCCCAGGTGGCCATTAGGTAAACAGTGAGACCAAGAGACCCTTGTGCCTTTGGTTGTCAGTCAAACAAAAGTTGCATTCCATTCCGACTGGGAGACAACATGCAACCTCGGTTGATGTTTCAGAGATTTCTCCCACATTTACCTTCTACCAACCCACCAACCCTTCCCACAACAACTCAAAGCCAATCAAGTTTGAGGCCTTGCATGTTTCTTAAGGGTGAATTGCCCTGGCCGAGACTTCAGAATGCCTAGTGTTAGTGATGTTTTCCCAGAATATGGGCGGCCAAAATGAGACTATAATCATACTTGAAGAATTAAAATGAAATAAAAAAATGATTGTGGCACATTTATTTTTGTTGATATTCAAAGCCAACGAAATATAATTTCTAATGTATTAAGCCCTCACACTGGAGACATGGCGTCTCTGGAGTTGCCTGCACATTGATCAATAGCATACGAGATGTGCTGACATCAGTAAGAGCCTTTCTGCCCTGTCAAAATGGTACGAGGAGCATACAAACACATTGACACTAACTTGTTTTGTAGGTCCAGGTTATCTCCACGCTTTGGTACACAATCATACCAATTATGTGTCAACAACTTGCTCTGCAACAATTAAGACCAGTTGATATTTTGCAAGAAGGCTCAGATTGTATAAACTGTACCTTATAAATACAATAAAAAAACAAAGACAAAGCAATTGAAGGTTTGTAAATCTTTTGATAT
>JAVQJS010063487.1:0-10364 GCA_036024795.1 Galaxias rostratus | reverse complement strand
CATGTGTCTCAGATGATCAAGTTATTGATACATCAGGTTTTATATATATTTATCTATGTATATTATTTATATATATAATTCTAACACTTTTTTGGCAGATTTGAAATGCAGTTATTTTTGTCTCTGTACAGAAGGTGAACATGTATTAGCTTTATTCAAGATATTTTGTTATAAATGTATACGTTTGGTCAGCTGCAGTGGTCTACATTTCCTAACCGCTTTCGATGTAAAATGTGTCTTCAGCTTGGTATGTATTTGAGCAGGGCAGGGAAAAGTCTTTGTTCCAAACTACTTTTAGGCTGCTGTGCCCCACCCCTCTTTCCTTCCTTCCTGTTCCATCAAACTCTGGCCTCAGAACAGAGACCTCCGGAATCCATATTATGCTGGTTCTTATTTGGAATGCTTATAAAATTCTCTGAAAACATTTTTATTTTATGAAATATGTCTAAAAGTGGTGAAAACGACTTGCAGGTAACAGGTTTGATGCCATTCAAATCTGGCATAGATTCCTACATGGTCAAAGTGAAGGCTCTTAAAAAGCAATACCCCAAACAAATGGGCAAGCTAAGGTTTCAAGTAAACACACCCTTTTGTCCCTGATTCATTGTCATTTTAAAACACAGTCGAGAGAATGAATTTCAGAGAATACCAATTGATTCAAGATCAATTTACAAATGACCCAAAGCCTTGTCAGTGGACAGAAATCATATTTATTGGCAGTAGGGGTTTAGAAGTCAGTTCGTTTCAGAATCAAAATACCTTAGTAGAGGTCATACAGTCACAGTACCGGTATCAGGGATACACATGGTACAGCCATTCCCAATCTGACCCTGTTTTCACTCTTTGGAATGGAAAGAAGGTTGGCAAGTCAAAATCACTTTCAAAATATACACTTCTATAGGCAAAAATGAATGACGGTTCTTTTGATCTAAAAATATTTTTAAGTTAAACTTATATTACACATTCTAAACAATTAATGGAATGCATTTTCAACGTGTGTCAGGTGCTATTTTTAGACACAGCAGTTAATGTACGTCAACCTTTGAGATAATAAAAATGCAGGAGTCAGATTGACGGGAGAATGTCCATTTTGAAAGCCGTGGCTTTGCAGTGAAGGTACAGTCTAGTTCAGTTCACCTTGGTTTGGTTCACATTAGAGACATCCATACAGCTCAATACACAGGGTACAGGAGTAGATAGATACTTAGATAGACATAGATAAATATTCGACTATAGTGGTTATTAGGAGGACAGTCAACGTATCACAACATTCAACAAGTTGATTAGTATTAATACATAAGAAAACTTGTATGTCACTCTGACCTGGGCAAAATCTAGACTAGTTTCAAAGACAATCAGATTGGTCAAGTGGACAGTTAATATCTACCTACAGTCGGAGCACAAACGATGACTACTTACGTGCCAGACCCAGGCACAGCACCTCGGCAGGCTTGGGTAAGCTTTAAACGTGATGTTTGCCCTTTTGAGGAGAACAAGGTGCTTGGCAATCAAACGTTGTTGCCCAAGTCTGCCATAGACACATTGTATCAGAGGCCTGATATACCTGCTACACATCCATTTATTACAAATAGACAAATAGAATTTTATTTAAAAAGATTTGTTTGAATATCAAATAATATTATTAATACCAGTACTTAAAAAAAAATCATATGTATATATATATATATATAAAACAAGTGTCTTTAATGTTGTCTTTCATTGTCAGGTGACAGCAATCCAGTCTTGTTTGCTTTATGATCAAAAACACTTGCCGTTTCAGCAGAGCAACTCACGTGGTCCACACATGGTAAATGAGAACAGAACTGTCCACCTAGTGTAATAGCACTTCCAAGGGTACTGCACATGTCTCTCCACATGACATACAGCAGGTCTAAGCATCAAAGCACAGACTACGGTACTCAAAGCGTATTATGGACTATCTCCTGTAGGAACTAATGGGTGAGATGAGTTACACAGCAAAGCCAAAAAGGAGAGAGCAGCCGTGTTATTACCCGGTCGACTAGAGAACAGGAGAGAGAGGTGGTGGCTGTGGTCCTTAGCATGGGCACTGAGGAAACACACAGGGGTGGCAGTGGGTCGTCCAGCTGTTTAGACAGCTAGCGTTGTCGTTCTATGGCTAGTGTTTCCCTTCCCATTCGTTTGATGGAGCTGGTCATTCTCTAGTAATCATCTCATAACTGTGGACCTATAAAGCAGCCGTTTAGGACCAACATGAAGCGTCTAAACACAATCTTATTAGCACAAGACGAAACTTAAAGCATTTTGGCCCAAGTATAAAGTCTCTTGTAATCATTATTTTCACCAGTAAAATTGTTAAGATGACTACATGCTATTATTCGTGGGAAACCTTTCTTTAAATATAGCAGGTTTAATCCAGATCAACGTTGTTAACATGGGCTAATTTCAAACGAGCAATCAATAGCAAGTAGCTACAGTACAAAACGCCAAATCAACAAAGTATAGAACCAAATATATTATTGTCATTACTAGGTTTCATTGGTACTTGAGTAAACTTCTAGACAACACTGAATCATTGATATTGCCCAAAGGAAATGGGATGGGTGTTCAGTCTAAAAAGCCATTTGAAATACCTGGTGAAATCAGGTACAGCTTTATTCATGTGTCCTGTGAAAGTTAGCCTAGTGTATCACTAGTATTTTTACCATTGTTTAGCTTTGGTATTTAGATATTTGGTATTCTGATTAACACTGCTTTAAAATGGTAAACATAAATACTTGCTAATTAGCAAACTAGGTCGGTCCGACTTAGACCTGCACTGCAGAACAATGGCTACGAGATATGGAACGGCCAACCGGGAATGGAACCAAAGTTAACAGTCTGTTTTTTTTCCAATAGCCTTTTACATACAAAAACATAATTCCAAAATTATGGAAATCACAAAACCACAAGTGCTATTTCAAGAGGATATCTTGGACCTTAGTTACGTCGTCCACCAACAATGTTTCTATGGCAATAGAAGATAAAGATCTCGGAGTGCAGGGATTGGGACGGTGTGGTTATCAACAACACAGACCAACAGTCAGTTGATGAGGAGGTGTAGAGTAAGAGGCTTCACCCCCAGGTCCTCCAGAGACACGCACAGAGGTGGAAGAATCAGGGAAGTAGAGACGAGAGAAAGGATACGTTCCGTTTAGGAACCCCGTGTCCTTGTCTATCTCTCCACTTAGGACACTCCCCCTACAGTAGTTCTGGTCGGTAGCCCATCCCCTAAGAAAACTCTCCTCTCCCTTTTAACAGTCTTCGAGTGGCTAGCCCCTATACACTGGGAAAGTGAACACGCAGCAGCCCATTTCCTAGTGAAGCTGGCTCGTCAAGTGACGACGTCCATCGGCGGCAGGTCCTCATTGGCCGGTGTCTGCGGAGAGGCGGGACTCGTAGAGGCTGAGGGCATGGTGGACGAACTCGTACTGCTCCCCGGTTTGGATCATCCCCCCTCTGTTGAGACAAACGCGCGCGCGTGCACACACACACACACACACACACACACACACACACACGTTCGTAAGCCCCAGCTCGCGTGAAAAGGAAATACATAACTTCGAAAGATGTTGTCTGTATGCTGTATGTTCAAGCTTCAATGTGGATCTAGAGAAGGGGACTTACACGTAATACAGACACACATTAACGCACACCAGCCGACAGTTACGAGCTCATTTACTGCTTAATAAACTCCACTTAGTTAGATATGGTAATGCATAGATGAATAGCTACATCTCTAACTGTCTCGTTACTCACACGCAGCAGTCTAATGAATTATGAAAGGGTTCCATTCTGCTCTATAATGGCTGTGAAACTGCTCATCTGTCAGTCGTGCTCCGCTCCCTTTGTAGAACTAAGCGTCCCCTGTCTTTGTCTGAGGGTTGGACTCGAAAAGGAAATAGACAGCATGCTCTCCTAGATTGATTATATGACCCTACATACATGTGCTTAAAGAACAATAGTCTAGCCTGACTTATGTGCAAGCCACTCTCACCATGGAGGAAGACTCGCAGGAGGTTTACCTGAACATCAGACCAGTGAACACAAACATTTGGTTGTAGAGTCAATGTATTAGAGAGTGTTGTCTACGCTGTGGGTGTTATCTATGCTGGCCAACTGTAGACATATATCAAAGCCTCTCCGCTTGTGTAAAGAGTTACACTTTAGAGTAATGTTGAGCGGCTGTTAACAGTTGGCTGTAACAGACGAGTGAACTTGTGCAGACCCAGTGCAGCCTTGGTGTCTGAGGTTCAGGCTAACTGAGAGGAAATATTCATGGGATCCAGAGCACTAATGGCCGACGACTTTGTGGACTCGCTGACTACAGGGGTGAGCGAGTGGCTGTTTCTACTCACCTATCGGCCCGTAGTCGGCAGATGATTCCCACCACGTCCACCACTCCTTCCATTAGCATCTGGCGACAGCCGATCGTCGTGGCGATGAAGCAGCCCGTCCGGCCGATCCCAGCGCTGCGAACCAGACGAGAGGTTTTGGTCAGTGTGGTCAGTAGTCGGGTAGGGTGTCTATGGGTGTGACATTGAGCTGGTCCCCCCCACCTGCAGTGGACCACCACGGGGCCGGCGGCGGCGGAGGCCTGGCGGTCCTGCTCCACGTCGGTCATCAGCTGCAGGAGGGGCTGGGCGCTGTCGGGGGTCTTGTGGTCGGGCCAGGAGGTGTACCAGTAGTGCTGCACCGCGCGGCTCTGGCCGCCGTGCTGCGGCACACAAGCACCGTCACACAGCGGAACACTGCACCCTGTGACATGTGTGAGGCCACTGTGTGTGTGTGTGTGTGTGTGTGTCTGTGTGTGTGTGTGTGTGTGTGTGTGCGTGCGTGTATGTGTGTGTGCGTGCGTGCGTGTGTGTGAGTGTTTTATTACCTTCAGTGTCAACGTCCTCATGGTGTAGTGCTCACACTCTCTGATGCTGTCCACCAGGACTTCCACTCTACCATAGATGCCTCTCCTCTCTGGCCAGTACAACACGCACTTCTGAGCGGGGGCAAGGGAAAAAAACAGGAGAGTGTCAGAATATTCCGTTTCAGGGCTAGGTCAATAGGGCTAACTTTCAAATGATAACACTTGTATTTCGACCGTTGAATCAAACCCAACTATTTTGGTAGAAGACACGACATAAAGGTTTCTCAAACCCAGGTTTAGAGGCACACCGCGAGAGTGTGTATGTCCGTGCATTGGTACCTCGTTCTTCTCCTTCAGCTTGGTGATCATGACAATGACAGGACAGTCCTCCAGCCACACCATGAGCCAGAAGTCATTCACCGTGTTGATCATCGGACCCTGTGTTGCTATGTAAGCCTTCTCGTCTCCCAGGTAACCCTGCAAGGACAGCCGTTAACCCATGAATACCACCAGAGGGCTGGCACTAGTAAAAAGCCTACATTCCTAACTCTGTGCAAAGCAAGAGCAATGTTTATGGATTTCAGAGGGGATATCGTTTACATTCTCTCAACAACATCACGTTGATGAAAACGATCGATACTATTAAAACAACAAAATAGCAACAGAAAACCTTCTCCAATGTGGATGCCCATTGGCCATGCCACCAGACAACCCCCTGCATGTCGCACCCTAATCTCCCCCCGTGATGTTACACCCTTTTCCTGCCTAATGGTACGAAAGAGAAAACTAGAAGCCAACTTCCTCTAAGAGGAAGACTGGGCATTGTCTAAAAAGTCCCTGGGGAGCACTAGAGCTACTGCATCTGACTACGTAGTTAATATATGTGTGTGTGTGTGTGTACGCGTGCGTGTGTGTGTGTGTGTGTGTGTGTGTGTGTGTGTGTACGCGTGCGTGTGTCTGTGTGCATGCGTGTGTGTGGTTGGGAGGGTGTAAAATTGTGTGTGCCTGTTTATGTGGGGCACTTGCTCTGCAGCACTTTGAGGGATATCAAATCGTGGGTGTGTCTGCAATATGGCAAGTACTATTTTAAGAGCTCTGGCTGCTGGTGTGTCTCTGTGGGGGGGAAAAAAAGGAAGAGAGAGGGAAAGAGACACTCCAAAAGGCGGTGTGAGAAACACAGTGGACAGATGGTGTGCCCCTTTCTCCCGTCTGTCAGTGCAGAAACCAAACAATTCCAACCCACGGGTCGTTCCCGATGTCATAGGTCAACGGAGAGGGCATGTTTATGGAAACAATAGCGTGGAAGTGATGACAGACAAACAGTGGTGTAAGACCGGCCTTGTCTAAGTTCCATTCAGTTGTGTCAAAGTGCACGGTGCTTTGTGTATTTGTGTGCGCACACCCATTCTGATGAGCGGTGTGTGTGGGTGTGTGTGTGGGTGTGATTGTGTGTTGTTTGTGGACTTGGTCTCACCCTGATGTAGTTGGCGTTGATGTAGCTGCTCAGGGGGCTGCTGGTGTTTTTAGACTTCAACACCACTCGGGAGTGGGGATCTGGAGGACAGGCAGAGGAGGAGGTGAGAAGGAGGTGAGAAGGAGGTGCGTAAAATACATGCGAAGCCCGAAAGGAGACAGAGGAGCCATTCAGGTTGCCTAGCCTATCAAGCATCCGCGTGTCAGCGTCTTCCTGTCTTGAAAACACACAGAGAGCAGAACATCTGAGATAACGGAGGAGAGACAGCGATGGCAATGTAGCTATGGCAAAATAATAACGCTTCATTTCTGGTGGATCTTTGACAACCACAACTTACCAAAAAATTAGGTTTCGCCCAATTGAGAAATAATATGAATGGTAAAAGTACAGTTGTTAGGAAGGATGTACTGCCTCAAGTGAACAAGCTTCTGTTGGGATCTGTATACACTTGGATAGATTTATGACGTTTACAAGTTATGTGGAGAATAATCTTATGGTGCAGAAGTCAATAATTGCAACAAAGGAAATGGTTGACGGTTAGACGGCACTATGCGTGGGTGTACTCAACCCTTGATTGGCCGGAAGGAAGGAAGCCCGCCTCCTGTGTGTTGATAACCCCGCCCCTCTGAAGGAGGAAGCGAGCAGGCCCAGGGAAGGGAAACCGATAACGGTCCTATGTATGGTGTGTCTGGATTGGATGTGCGTGTTACATAAAGACTAGGTTAGGGGAGGGCTTCACAGCAAACAGAGATGGAGAGTTGTCAGAGTTGTCTAACCTTTCCATCCTAGCTTTGCCCTACCTGGACACTACAGATGGTTACTACACCAAAATGGTTACTGTCAAACAACCAGTGACGGATGGTAAAACACTAAAGCACTTCTTTGAGTGGCATGCTTTCGTCCTATTGGCTGACTCACTGGGGAGGATAGTTTTGTAGCGGTTCTTGGTTCCATGGCTTGGAATGTCCAGATCCTTGGGATCCACAAAGTTCATGGGGATTTCCTGCCAAAGGGAAGCAGACGGTTATATAACATTCTGAGAAAACTGAGAGTTCAACCAAAGATCATATAATCACACAGCCACCCATGTGGATAGTCTCCGACGCCTTGTGTGCAACTCACAGCAAACTCAGAATGCAGCGTGTGCGTGTTGTTGACCACGTCGCGGAGCTGTTGCCGTGACAACGGGCGCCCGGCGCTCTGAAGGTACTCCTGCGCCGCGCTTTCCCGCGGGGTCACGACCCCACAGTTCATGGGCTCCACCGAGCCCAGGGCGGACATGTCCAGCACCAGGGACACGTTAGAGCCACGTCTGCAGGGACAGCCAGTAGAAAGAATAACGATTGATCACACTTAATCTACGGCACAGTTCAGGGACGGCGGGGGGATACGAAAACGATTCTTACATAATCTCATTGTTGTTTGTCCCGCTTTGCCCATGTTCTCATCTAGACTTCCCATTTATCTAATCAGTGTGTGTTTTTGGCCGACGGGAACATGCTGCTATTGGGAACAGCTCCTCTTTAATCATATGGCTCAGAGCTCAACGGAGTCTAGCGCCCCTCAGGTAGCAAGAGCAGGAGGGCGGTGCTCCGCTACGTGTTGGTTCACTTCCTGTGAAGGATACCGGCTACTTCCTGCCTGTCGACTGGAGCTGATTGCTTGTTGGCCACTGTCCAAGGTTCCATCTGTGTGTATTATAGACACAAACATATATACTGGTGTTTTTTGCTCCTTAATACAGCTCTGTGTGTGACCCCCGATTCACCACGTAGGCTGTAGGACACCTGTTCTGCTGCAACAATGACGGGTCAGAGAGGTGACTGGTGTTGTTTACCAAGCTCCTCTCTCCTCCATACCTCTTCTGTAGTCTCCCCACCCCCTCTCCCTGTTTGTCCCAGAGTCTCACCTCTTCTGTAGTCCTCCCACTCATTCCCCTTCCTGTATGTCACCTCTCCTGTAGTCCCCCCACCCCCTCTCCGTGTTTGTCCCAGAGCCTCACCTTTCCTGTAGTCCTCCCACTCCCTCCCCTTCCGGTAACTTACCTCTCCTGTAGTCCTGCGGCAGACTTCATCCTGAACGGGGAGGGGCAGGGCTTCAGTTCGTTACTGCTGCTGGTGGGAGGGAGGCTATGACAGGCGGGGTTCCCTTGGTTACTGTTGGCAATAGGAATTGGCACGGGGGCAGAGGGCGCTGGGCGGCGGCAGGTTGCAATTGGCTGCTGAAGAGTTGGCTTGGCTAGAGCTGGAGCATGCTCAGCCTGGACCATACTGCTGGAGGTTGTGACCTTTATGACCTCTGACCTCTGCGCAAGGTCATGGGGTTGTGGCGTGGGGGTCAGGTGGACGCGTGGCTGCTTGAACTGATGGTCAGAAAGCTGGACTTTCTCTTTCAGACGGTACAGGACCTGAAATAGAAAAGGAAATATTACCATGATGAAGTTCGTTTTACGCTAGTTAGTATAATACACTAGAATAATTTTTAAGGCAGTATAGAAAAAAGGTTTACAAATACACACACCCCATGATTCACATTGTAACACTGACGAAGAGTACAAAGTCTGCACATGTAATCTCATAGGCAACATCGTTCACTAGGTCATGAGAATGATCATTTAGCTAGTAGTCTCATTGTAGCTGAAATCCTTTTAGTATGATACTGGTAGAGTGCCATCACGTGGGACTTAAATAAAACAGTTCATCTGACAGGGTGTGGATACACAGTTGAAAAACATAAAGAGACAATTGGCCATCTAAAAAATTGGTGTGTGTGTGTGTGTGTGTGTGTGTGTGTGTGTGTGTGTGTGTGTGTGTGAGTGAAATAACAGTGTGTGAGTGAGAATGAGAAAAGGTGAAAAAGAGAGGGAGAGAGACAGAGAAAGAGCCAAAGAAAGCGATAGGAAGAGATAATGAGAGCATTGTGTGTTTGTTTCTATTGCCTCCGTATGTGCGTTAGTGTTCGAGTGAAGCTCACCATTAAGCAGGTGATGATGATGATGAAGATGGTGAGGAAGATGACCCCGGCGTAGAAGCTCTCTTTGCTCCACACATGGTCCCTCTCGTGCTGCCCCTGGAGGACGTTCTTCTGCAAGTGATGGTCGTGAGGAGACGAGGGGGGAGAGAGAGGGATGGATGGAGAGGTGAGGGGGCTTCAGAGTTTGAGCGCTGGCATTTCATTACCAAGACAGCCACCAACTCTCTTGAATTTCAAACAATAATTCTGTTTCTATTATAATAATAATTAATGATTCTATTCATTCTCTTTCTCCACCCTTTTTTGGTAAGTCTCTCTTTCTCTCTCTTTTGCTCTGTCTTAA
Organism: Galaxias rostratus; assembly: GCA_036024795.1. Taxonomy (NCBI): domain Eukaryota; kingdom Metazoa; phylum Chordata; class Actinopteri; order Galaxiiformes; family Galaxiidae; genus Galaxias; species Galaxias rostratus. The sequence goes on along the minus strand of JAVQJS010063487.1, from coordinate 695 downwards.
CTCACTCTCAAATATTATGTTATATTATTATATAATATTGTGTTATAATATTATGTTCAGCGTCTTTGAGTGTTTTGAAAAGCGCTTTATACATTTAATGTATTATTATTATTATATGTTAAAAACTGTAACTCTTAAAATCAAGCCTCTCCCATCACAGGGTGCCAATGCCCTCAATTCACAAACTCTTAACCAATAAGACCCACACGCACTCTCAGTCTTAGTGCTACCTGTAGGCTGTGAGGGATTTTACAGTTCTGTGGATTGTGTTATGACACGCTTAACACACACGCGCTCGCACATGCACGCTCGCACCCTTACTCTGACCTCAACAGTGCGAGCTTGTGTCAGCAGCAAACTTGCTTGTCTAATCTCCTGTAAGATGATGTGATGGTGCACTTCTGTCACAGTGTGTGCATGTGTGCCTGCTGGGCGTGAGACTATCTGTCCCACACCTTCAAGAAACCTGTTTCATATTTCAATAGAATATGACAGGAGTGTTGATGTTTATGTCTGTAAGTGTTTGGGGGTGCGTGTTGGTGTGTTTGCGTGTGGACAAAAGTTTTAAATACTTGAATGGAGAAAGAACACTCTTTTAGGCATCCTCTACCACATGGGCACAACATAAAAAAATTTACTTAATATTTCAAAACACACACACACACACACGCACACACACACACACACACACACAC
>JAVQJS010063472.1:0-10113 GCA_036024795.1 Galaxias rostratus | reverse complement strand
AGAGTTAGAGGAGACGGAAAGAGATAGTGAAATGTGTATGTGTGCGTGCTTGTGTGTGTGTGTCTGTGTGTGCGTGCGTGTGTGAGTGTGTGTGTGTGTTTGTATACGTGTGTGCATGTGTGGTGGGGTTGGGGGTGATGCTATGGAGGGGACCGGGATGGGGTAGTGCTTGTTGTCAGGTGGGTTGGTTGTGGGTGTGTGAGGGCTTGAAATATGTTCAGGAGACAGTGTGTTATCACTTCTCCTCGCCATTGAGCGTCCAACACCCCCGGCGTGTTGTCCACAGCTCTGCTCAAAAATCTGGCCACTGCTCAAAGAGAAAACAGGGAAATATGATCCATGTGGTGGCACTATAAAGCCCACTGCTTTAATCCACACCTGGTTGAGTCAACATCACTATCAACTCACCCCGTCATCCTCTTTCCTTCTCTCCTCAGCAGCAACTACTCTCTGCCTGAACCTGAGATCCTTCATCTAACGCAACTTCAAGCTGATATTGCAGAGGGGTACGTTAAACCTTTATTAAAGAAGCGGAAATGGGAAAGATTAGTTTTACTTTATCATTTATTTTATTAGACAATTTATGTTACAAATGTTTGTTGTACCCCTGTTACTCCCAGACAGGCTTAACTATGAAGCTACTAGGCTATCTGTCTTTCCTCCTTTTGCTTGGAGGGATGTGCTGCCAAAACATCCGCAATTCAAAACCAAGTGGCAAGTCCTCAAAGAAGGCAGGGAACCAAGGGGTGGAAGTGGCCCAGTCTTCCCCAGAGGAGATCTCTCAACCAGGGCCCGGGGGGGCAGCCGAGTCAAGCAGAGAGGGAAACTCTGGAGGTCGAACTGGAGGCCAGCAGACGGGCTCCCAGAACAGAGCATCGGATGAAATGCGGCTAAACTATATCAAGAACACACAAGTCACCTGCAATGACGGCACAGCCGCAGGGTAAGGTACCAAGTCATTTTAATAAGAATCAAAGTACTCTTTGAAAACTGCCTTCTTGATATTTTCGATTTTCCTTATATTCACATACTTTATGTGGTAAGAAGAATTGTTTAACATAAACATGTGAACACATTGCCATTAGGCCATGTATTTGTAGTACCGTCAACTGTAAATATATGTGGGCGATAAACACTTGTCCATGTATGGCTATGTAATGTACGTATGCTGTCTTAGTTCTATGCATCACGGTCCTCTCATCGTGTTTATTTGTGCTTCCCCAGGTTCTATCTAAAAGAGTTCAAAGGAAGTAAGAGATGGTTGATATTTCTGGAAGGTGGGTATTTAAAAAGCCCCCTGGTTAATTTTACCATGAAAGGGCAGCACATTTATGCAAGACTCCCCAATGCCATTTTGACTGACGGCCATTTCCTTCTTCTTCTTAACTTTTTTTATTGCCTGTTAGTAAGAGGAAGTTTAGGAGGTCTTCCCAATGTCATCCCGTTGGGATTTTCTTGTGGATTGGGTTCTTTGACCAAACTAGACCAATTCATGTGTCACTAGAAAGGTGTCATACTCTAAATAATAAGCATATGGTAACTATAACTATGTAGTTTAAGATCAATGTGGGTAATTTACTGTTGGCAAAGAGTATATCAGGTACTCATGGATTTAGCATCCATGCATATTTTTTGGTTGGTTTTGCCCTGAATGACTCTACATACACCGATTAAATTCTCCAACGCTTATGAAACTGGCAAGATATACAAATGCTGCATATCGTGCTAATTTGTATTATAAGACAGACAAGGTTGTGGTTGAAAAAAATATACAACACAACACACGTATAACATCGCTTATCATCTTTTGTTAGCAGATAGGTTTCCGGGTGCATGTCTATGTTGAACCCCCCACCATTCCACAAAGGCCTCAACAATGGGCTAACAAGGATGCCCCCTGTCTATACCGGATGTGAAAAGCTAATATTAGTGTTTTATTTTTAGGGGGTTGGTGCTGCTACAACAAGGAGACCTGTGATTCCCGATTCCAAAATATCCCCCGACTGATGAGCTCATCCGACTGGCCCCAAACACGCAGAGGTAGGGAAACACTTTAACTTTTTACCTTTATTTTGCAAGGTGTCAATAAGAAGAATTTCACTGTGCAACACTACAACACAGGTTTTGTTGGGTGCATTTGCAGGAAGTGGAATATTATCTGCCCAAGCAGAGGAAAACCCACACTGGTATAACTCTAACATTGTGTAAGTATCTGTCTGCAATGTCATGTACTTTTAGTGTTCAATATCGTATTCTTGTCAAGCATTTCTGAAGCACAACAACTGTCCCTCTTCAACATACTGGTTCAGGTGAAACCCCACCTATTCCTGAATGGACATTGTTGTACATATTTTCAGAGCAGCTACATTCCGTGAGGGTGTTCACCTAAATTGTCAAATGAGGTTGTTAGAAGGCGAAATCTAAGGATCTGCGCCAGGTTGCCAGTGCATGTGATGGAAGAAGACAACTGCAAGCAGAGCTGTTATGACCAATGACATAGGAGATGAGGGATGGTGCTGTCTTGTGCATCTCATCAATCCTATTGGGGACATATATAAATCTGCATGTCAACGTGTGTGTGTGTGTGTGTGTGTGTGTGTGTGTGTGTGTGTGTGTGTGTGTGTTTGTCTGTGTGTTTGGTTTTGAGTTGTGCTGAAGCAAGCTTTACCGTCACGCGTATCTCCTTTTCTGCAGATTCATCCCGTACTGCTCTAGTGACGTGTGGAGTGGATCTGGCCCAACTCCTACAAAGACTCGCCCAGGAAAAGACAGGGAAAATAACAAAGATGCATGTATGTAACATAGCAAACCCACCTGGGTTTCTTTTAAAGTTTAAAAAGTTTTCAACCATTGCAAATGCTTGACCATTTGCAAATCCAGAAACCAATTAATTCATGTTAGTTCAATTCATAGATCATCTATCAATAAATTCAATCAGTAATATTTTTCTTCCGTGACGTTTTTTTCCCCCAGCCGAGTATACCTTCATGGGATCTCTAATTATCCATGAGGTCATCAAAGACCTCATCCCCAAAGGGATCAGGCTGTCCAAGGTCGTCATGCTTACTGGCACAAGGTGAGCTCCTCCCTTGACGTCCGACCCAGCTGATGGTAGCTTCTGGCACCACTTCCACAATCTCCCCATCTCATGTCTGGATCTGCATCTATGCATAGCACAGATGAGAGAAGGTCCATTTCTGGCACATCCTGTTATTTAACCATAAAGATGTTTACAAGGACCCTCCCTTTTGAACAATGACATAATGTCTTTTAAAAGACCTAGCCTCGTTAAGACCATCAGTCCATTCCAGGTCAGCGACCAGTTTTGTGGAACACCCAGCAGGCTTAAAAAAGAAAGCAATTTTCGAAACTGACAGCGTCTCTAGATTTTATTCATGACAGCTATAGTGGACACGCTGACTATTTTGTTTCAGAAAGCAAACGTGCCACTGGGCCAGGTGGTTAACGCTGTTCATTTGCCCCCCCCCCCTCCCTTTAAGTGCCGGGGGAACAGGTGTGCTGCTGAACATCGAACGGGTTTCCACCCAGCTGGAGCAGCTTGGAGCAGAGGCTCAGGTCAGAGGTCTGGTGGACTCTGGCTGGTTTCTGGAGAGTAAACAGCAGAGGGCACCTGACTGCCCAGAGACTGTCTCCTGCTCCCTGGAGGATGTCATCAAGAACGGCCTTAGGTAATCATACGGCCAACAAAAACCCTTCTCTATGTGTACAAATTTTTTTACACAGAGCATGTTCATGTGAGACCGTTCTGGTGCATTTCTTTAGGCTGTGGAACGGTGTTGTCCCAGAAAGGTGTCGGCAGCAGTACAGGAGAGGAGAGGAATGGCAGTGCTTCTTTGGACACAAACTCTATTCTACATTGACATGTTAGTCCCAGATAAGGTCTTAGTCTTGATTGTTGTGCCGCCATGTTTCTATTAAACAATAAGTTGCATCAAATTACTCTTTGTAATTTACAAATTAGGCTTTTTCTGGAGTCTTTAAAGTTTCGGCTCTGTTTTATGTTATTATTTATATTACTTGGCCACACCTCAGTTATTTCTTAGCCTGGCATTACAGTACTAAGTTCAAATGATTAATACTGTGAATAATAATAGCAATAATAACTTTCTTTGAACAGTATTTTTCACGTGTCTTGGGGTTTTCCTGCAGCTCCTCTGTTTGTGGTCCAGTGGCTGTTTGACGAGGAGCAGCTGAGAGTGGAGAACATCTTCCTGGGAGGACATACGCTGACTGAGCAACAGTGGACATACATGCAGAACCTGGGCAGGGACATTAAGAACTCCCTCAAAGATGTCACGTGAGTACTGGAACTCGGGTTTTCCCCATGGCCTATTCGCTACCACCGATTATCTGTGACATGCTAGGATTAACACTTTATGGACTTGGCTGTAGACAACAAGTTGGCGGGCCAAGTCATTACGATCATATCCATCCAATAAATTGGACACAAGCCTTTCGATGTCAGTGATGCGTCAATCTGTCTTTTTCAGGGCAGTGTTTGCTCCCTCCTGCCTCTCTCACACATTGATCACTAAAAGGTAAGGACATTTGACTCCTGTAAAAGCCCATTAACGGCGCTCCCCTCCCCTTCTCCCCCAGTAGCCCCATCTCTATGCAGTGAGCTCATGCTGCTCTTTCTGTGTACTCGTTCATCATGTCGCATTCTGCGTGTCACTGATGACCATTTCACACTTTCACTAACCCCCAAGCACCTCAGAAACAAACTTGCACACACAAGCACCAGCTTGCTCACATAGATACACACATACACCTCGAGCTGGACATTAAGGTCAATGCCAGGGCAGGGGGAGGAGTCCTAAGGTAAAGGGCAGGGTATGTTGCGGTCATGTCTTCCTTTGGGCTCTGGTTCCTAGTTGGGAGAAGCTTGATGACCAACCAATGGTAAGAGAGGTAAGGGCATCTATTTCACAGTTGTGTAATATCGTGCAAGGCCATGATGACGATGGTTATGGCGCACTGAGAGCAGCTGGGAATTGGATCGAGCCACAGGCCGCTAGGTCAAACTGCAAAACCCAGTGATAAGCTATAGGGGAGCGCTCATGATGGGTGAAGCAATAGACTCTCTATTCTCGTTTAGTGACTTTCATCTTTCCTACCCCCCACCCTCTCTCTGTTTTTGTCTTCTTTAACGTCTAGCAATTGGATGAATGTCCAAGTAAAAGGCACTTCCTTGCCACGTGCCCTTCAGTGTTGGGACAAGAGCCTCCAGCCGGCTAATCTTAACAGCAAGACGGTGTTGAAAGGCTGCCCAATCCACCTGGTGGATACTTGCTACTGGCCACAGTGCAACCCCACCTGTCCAGCACTGGTGGACCAGGCTACCCAGCAGGAGCTCACCCTGCTTCAGATGCTGGTGGCCTTTGGCCTAGACCTCCAGAGATTGGGTCTGGATCCCAGGAGAGATGGAAGCTCTCTGATCAGCATGGTCAGCAACGGTGGTTAAGATGGGACACGTGTCAAAATAAAAATATCTAGCCAGTTTTGTGCTTGGCAAGAGGGGAATGTATTGAAATTATGAGGTAACCATAGCAAGGTACAGAATTATGGTTACCTCTTCTTGTGCCACTCACAGCATTCCGTTGTGCTCCACTGATACCTTGGCGGCTTGACCAGTGAGACTTGTCACTGGGCCTGTCTCTGTTCAGTTTGGCTCTTGACGCCCCCTATTGGACAATTGAAAGAGTTGTTCTAGTTTGGCAATGGGGTGCCGCATCAAGCTGTTCATTGAGTGTTAGGTAGACAGACAGATATCATGCCTGCATAACTCTTTCATCCCATATTAATACATTGTCAGGTCTCATGTAAAGTCGAGGAGGAATACTTTTACTGCTAAGGGCACTTTTTTTGCTACGCATGTCCTGAACAGGTGATCTACTTTGAGACCCATACAGATATTAAAATGGTTAACACCAAACATTTGTAAACAAGATGCAGCCAGAATCCAAATTTAATTGAAAATGTTCTCACTGCTTACTTACAATCACAGTATAAATAATTATTGCATATTTTTAGAGCAATTTTCAGCCTTTATGTTTAGCAAAAAGCTGTAACTTCCACTTCAGAAGCATTATATCTTGTGTGTATGTACTACAATAGATGGTGAAATTTTTTAATGCGTTCAGCAATTGACAAATTACATAGTTTTCTCTTTGGGCAATTATTTGCAGTGTTTGTGTGTGCAACCCTTATCCACTCCATCGTAAGCCCTTGACAACGGCTCATCACTACATTTTACTAATGAAATGACTTATGAAACGATTGTGTGATCCATACTATTGCATATGCCGTTATGTTACAACAATACTGTCTTCAAATAATTTAGATATCTCTTTTTATAACTAGTTCATTCTGTCTTATTCTGTTATGTACTGTTTCTTTTTAAAAAATGTACAGAATGTAATGTACATTAAAATGACATAAATAATACCTGTTTATATTTGAACAGAATATGGAATAAACGTTGAAACCTGGTTATTATTATTATATAAGTATGTTCTAATTGAACTTGACTAGTTGAGGGGCAGCACGGTGGCGCAGTGGTTAGTGCTGTTGCCTTACAGTAAAAAGGTACTGGATTCGTTTCCCGCTTGAGGGCCTTTCTGTGTGGAGTTTGCATGTTCTCCCCGTGTTAGCGTGGGTTTCCTCCGAATACTCCGGTTTCCTCCCACAGTCCAAAAACATGCAGGTTAATTGGTTACTCTAAATCATAGGTGATAGGTTGCTGCCATAATGTGAAAGGTTAATGTTAGTGCGGCCCGCGAGACAGTATTGTGTTTTTGTGATTTGTTGCAACGTGCTTGTTTTTCTCGTCAAATTACGTTTTCATCCATGTCGGCAGCGTCAACCGTATAGCGATCTAACAGCAGGGGCTAATGCGCATATGCGTGCGCATGGGCAGACGCGTCTGGAACGGATTTATTTCCGGGAACTGATCGGCACCGACACACTGAAAAGACAGTGAGACCAAGGAAAATTAATATAAATATATTACACAGCCCCATAAATGTCTTTTCAAAGCCTGCAGTTAAGAGAAAGACTGGTGATGAGCACAGACAATTTCAGGAAAAGTGGGAAATGAAGTATTTCTTTGTTGGGCACCCCGACGTGTCTTATTTGCACAGAGAAACTTGCGGTGCCCGAGGAATATAATTTGAAACGTCATTACACAACTAGGCATGCTGAGGAGTATGCAAAATATCAGGGAGATGAGGGAGCCAACCGGGTTGCCAATCTTAAAACATGTCAACTGAGGCAACGAGATTTCATTAAGAAAGCAACCATGGAATAATGCAGCAGTCGAAGCTAGCTACGTGGTTAGTGAGATAATTGCCAAAGCAAGACGGAGATATTTCACCAGCTGTGTGATGCCATTGAAAATGCCGGTTTGCCATGGAAGAGGTTTGTTGGAATAACAACCGATGGAGCGCCATCAATGACTGGGATGACAAATGGACTGGTGGCACTTGTTAAAAAAAACCTGGAAGAGGAGAGTGTGGGGGAGGCCATAGCTCTGCGCTGCATTATCCATCAGCAGGCCCTTTGCAGCAAATGCCTGAAGTTTGACAATGTCTGTCGTTGTGAAATGCATCAACCAAATTAGATCCGGGGGCTTAAAGCACGGAAGGTTCCGTGCTTTTTTTAGAGGAAATATAGTCAGAATATGATGCAAGAGAAGCCGGACAGACAGACATTTGGATCTGATTTATAATAATTAGATTTCTCTTGTCAGCCATTATATGTGGTTTCTTCAGTCTTCTATATCTGCTGTATCATCATTTTCTTTATTACTGATTCATTTACTTATTTTCTTATTAATTCTTAATTTGTTTATGTATTTTTTCATCTCATTTTGTGTTGAAAAATAAGAATAAAAATATTTTAGAACATCGGAAGGTTTTTTATCTGAGCTTTTATTGTGGAAAACCTGATGCGGCCCAGCTTCACCTAGACTCTGCCTCCAGCGGCCCCCAGGTAAATTGAGTTCGAGACCCCTGCTCTAAATTGTCCACAGGTGTGCATGGTTGTATATCTGTGTTAGCCCTGCGATGGATTGGCGATTTCTCCAGGGTGTACCCCGCCTCTCGCCCGAAGTTAGCTAGGATAGGCTCCAGCCCCCCGTGATCCTGCATTGGATAAGCGGTTCAGATAACGGATGTTAAATGAAAAAATTGCCCATTATTAGATGTTAATTTCAAAACAATATTTTTGAACAGGCACCAGTGAGAAGTATTTTTTATATTGCTTTCATTAATTTGAAACCCTTATTCAGTCTTGGTGTAAATAAAGCAAACCATTACAATTCCAAATGTATAAATAAAAATAAAACGGTATAAAAAAATAATATACGGAATAAATTATGAATTTGAATTATTTTGTTGCTCGCGGCTTTTTGTCTTTATTGAGACGGGAGAGACTGCAGAATTAGCGCCCAGACACTCTACCCTGTGGTCTTTACGTGTCGTTGCCTGTATAACTTCACCACTTGGTGGCACAACTGTATAAATGATCAGATATTAATAAAGATGCTATAGGTTAGACAGATTTCCGAGCGAAAACAACCGTCTCTTGAACAAAAATCTCCCATCAAATTGAACACTTTATGTAGACTAGAGAAGTGTGCATTAAGTGACATGCATTTATGCGCATGTCCTGCTTATATATTATTACTAGGTTACCTGTAAATAAAGATGTATTGTTTCCTATTAATCTTCTTTCCTTGTTGGATAGAATAGTACGACAAATGGAGATAATGTGCTCTATTCTGTTTTTGTATTATATTTATAATCATCATAACAAAAAATAATAATATTGCTAATAATAATGATCATTTTAATGTTTTGTTTGTTTTGCGTTAACTACTGAATTGTTCAAGACTCGGCTCGGTGTAAAATGCATGGCCTAATTAAAGATGTTACAATCTGTTGGAGATCTCGTGTTCTAAAAGCTTTAATATTTTCCCATAATCCCTTGCAATCTGCACCAACTTCCTCTTTCCGCCATATTGCAGAACCGGTAAGGTACCCTTTGAAAATCTCATCTTAAATCTATTTCTTATCTACGGCATCCTATATTATTTTGGCCAATTAATGTAACTATGTATATGCATAACATCATATTAGTTGTGTGAAATTATTATTGTCCCAAATAATTGTGTAGTACGGGGTTAATTCAGTCGCCAAATTGTGTCCATTTCGCTGGCCTTCGTTGCCTGGGTTCTACAGCCATGTACCAGTGAGCCGGACGAGCTCAATTTTCTGCACATGTCAATTATTGTCTTGTATAGCAACTATACCATTGGTTAGCGATGTATACCAATAGTATCTCGTTATGTAATTTGGATTCGTTAGACATTGGGTGGTGTATGGTCAAAATGTACTCAAGCTTTCATGCTATGTCTGTCAGAAACCAGAATGTTCACACTCAGATCTCGATACCTTGTGTCCATCCTGTCGCCCATACTATAGTGCAATGCTGCATAGTTGTTGTTACGATTACATAAAAATACGGGTGACATGAACGCTTGATGTTTTCAACTTTACTCAACTAACGTTAAATGTTTTGGTACTATTGGTCAATGAATTGACTCTTGTATGTCTCGCTTATTGTGGTTGCTCGATCTCTACCAAATCACATAGTATTTGTCTTGTTCTTTCTTATAGGCATCATGGTGCGCATGAACGTTCTTGCGGATGCGCTCAAAAGCATCAACAATGCAGAGAAACGTGGGAAACGCCAGGTCCTGATCAGGCCGTGTTCCAAGGTTATTGTTCGTTTCCTCACCGTCATGATGAAGCACGGTAAATGCATTAGTTGTCTACCTGTTTAATTCATTCAAACGTAGCACCCGTGATCTATCTACTTCACCAACCTAGATTAACAATCTATAGATTACTTATTATTGTGTAAGGATAGTCTCTGACAAAGTGAAGGAACATTAGTTAACTCTACAATTTTTGCTTCTGCAGGTTACATTGGTGAGTTTGAGATCATCGATGACCATAGAGCTGGTAAAATTGTCGTAAATCTCACAGGCAGGCTGAACAAGGTAAGTGTTTTGATTCCGTTCTATTT
>JAVQJS010063462.1:0-22264 GCA_036024795.1 Galaxias rostratus | reverse complement strand
TAAATAAAATTGAATTGAATTGAATTGAATTGTTAGCTTGGTTTAGATCAAAAATGGGGGGGGGGGGCGTGGCTGTAACTCTTTGATTCAAACCTTTGAACGTTTTGCATAGCATTGGTGGAGAGTATTCCAAATGCTTTAAAATGTTTGCTTAACATTGCTGTGCCACAACTCATTGAACAATAACTACGACTTGATCAATTGGTCACTGTGACATACACAAAGTCAGCACATCAGACTAGTAAGATACTCCCCTCCCCCCCCACCCTCCCTCCCTCTGACCTCCCATTTTCTTCTCTTCTACTACAACAACTTCTAATGGTACGTCTTAAAATCTCCGGAACTCTGGCAAAAAGATGATTAGGGAATTAATGGGGATTGCTCTAAGCTGCATTCTCATCCTCATTCATAGAATAATCCTCTTTCTGGGAATCCCCATTGCCGATAAAATGAAAAATAACTTCCAGCCCAAAGGGGAGAACCAGTAACAATGTGTAATTGATATTCCATCAGACTTCTAGATCTGTGTCACCCTGAGAGCAAAGCAGGCAGTGATGAAAGGATGGACACAAGTATGGATGGAGGAATATGGCTAAGAAGACTGAGGCTCCCCGCCAAGGGGATCGCCTTCGACCACTACTGCCAGGCTGACGCCTTATTTGTGAGAAGATGAGAAGGAGAGGACCAATTGCTGGAGAAGAAGCAGGTGTGGGAACAGATAGCATGGCAGTGGACAGAGACGGATTATGGCCACAGGATTGAGGAGCGTTAAATCACAGGTAGGGAGAGAGAGGAGGAGAGTGGAGTAGAGAGACATGCCAAAAGTAAGAAGGGACACATTAGTTGAACAAAGGAACATCAATGACTAAAAAGGCATGAGATTTCCTCTGACAAATTACAATGACGATAACATCAGGGTTGTCTGACGGCAGACCCAGCACACCTCCCGCTGGGTTAATTATAATCACCTGTTGTGTTTATTGGTATTACCTGTGTCTCCCTGTGTTTAATCCCTATGTTCTGTTGTGTCGACTTCCCTCTCTTTTGAGTAAAGTCTATCCGTCTTTCTTTGAAAACCTTGTTTCGACTCTTTTTTGCCTAACAGTGTAAGTAATTGTTTTGTATTTGTGTGTCCTTGCTACCAGAGCCTAGTAGCCTAAATTAGCCTCTTTCCTGCCATTGGGTTAGTCTGTTCGGTGACACTTTAATAATATATTGATGGAAGCACTGAGAGTCCACATACAAGACGGATATATGCATGCTGCAAATTCAATCATTTCATTCAGTGTGTCTCTGGAACCATGGGAAAGAGGAGAAATGTGTCACCCTTGGGGAAAAAGCATTGTGTTAATGGTGATGTTAGTATTGGCTAATCTAATGCAAAAATAGAATGTTCCAATGTTGGAGTAAATTTGGTGACGAAACAAAAAACGACTTACTATGTTCATAATGAACTCAATAAACATGTGAGAAGATGAAAGAATTGCACCATTGTGGTTTTATGTATTTGTATGCACATATCTCTTCTAATTTGGCAAATTCCTAGTATGATATTGATTCCAGTATTATAGTATAGATTATAGTATTTATCAATCTAAAAATAATGCATCTGCATGTTAACGGATTGTAAACATGTACAGTTCTCATGAGCACAGACACCAAATCAAGAATTGATAAAGTGAAAGTAAATATGAAAAATCTTCTTCATTGAAAGTCAACAGCATCCAAGAAAAGCCTAATGGTTTTGTTGTTTCAGGATAGATTTACATTTCAGTAAATTTTTTGTCTCTCTGCTAGGACCTCTTTTTTTTATTCAACCTACATGCAGTGCAGTCTGAAGCACCCTGGGGGTGAAGTCACAAAAAAAGAAGACCATGTCTCAAATGGACAAGCACACCAAAAAACAAAACGCAATCATAGCATATCGGGCCAAGCAATTCTGGGATGTTGCTCTAATGAATTGATAAATGTACAAGTTTAGCCTTGTTATGCCTACTTGTATGTAGATAATGTAGATGATTATAATCAATTGTAATTAAGCTGTATACTATTTCTAAATACACATTAAACATTTTCAGGATGTAAATTGATATATGATCCAAGATCAACACAAAAATTCTTTTTATGAAAATGGATTTGGGTTGAGAGCACTTTGGTTTTTAAGTGAGCACCCTGAGTCCCAGATGTTCTGTTAGTCTGAGCCCACAACATCTTCAGAAGGTTTAACGATGAACAATGAAGTCCAAATTTGCTCTCAGCATGGCCGAATACTCAAAGAAAAAAGATGATTTATGAAGCTGTGAGACATTCCCGCAGGCAGCTCTGCAGGGATACCTGCCGTCGCCTAAAAATAAAATAATCATCCCCTAGACTCTTCCTTCTCTAATTATGAAAACAACCTTAATCTGGGAAAATAAGGAAACAACAGAATGTCATGGACTGGAACACTAACTTTAGTTCAGTGAAAAAAACATCTGGGATTTTCTTTTTAATTAATCCTCTATATGGGCAAATCGCTTCTGGCTTATTGCTGTTAACATTGTTGTGTGTGTTGCGTAGGTTGGTGCCACAAATTGGCAATTCTCACTGAAGGCAATACAAGCTCGAAAAAACTGAATGCTGTGCATAAACTATGTTAGCAGAATAACAGAAGGTGATGTTTTCAACAGCAACAAAAAAACGTTTTTTTGTACTGTACGTACTGAGTGCTGACACTCTTTGAAAAGACGTTTTTAGGACAGAACAATTGTGTGTGTGTGTGTGTGTGTGTGTGTGTGTGTGTCCTCAAGATAGCAGCAGGGCTTTAGGCAGCATAACGAGCAGCAGCATCTGTCAAACTGAAGCGACAGTGTTGTTCTCTCACTGAAATAGTACTGTAAGACAGACACTAAAGCAAACAAGAAGAGACCCGATTTGACAAAGAAATGGAAGACTTAGGAAACTTGCGGATAACATTTTGTAGACTCTGGCAGCCAGAGGATGCAATAGGCAAATTACTTTGTCAAGGTTTCCTCCTAATTCAAATGACCAAGCATTCAAAATGTCTGCAATTATAGACATATTGGCCTTTGGTGTGCTTTTTTCATAGGAACTGGGCTGAATTTCCAGTAAAATTTGAGTTTGCCCAAAAGGTTCAGCCCGTTGAGCCTCTCGGCTTTCTGCGTGGGTGCTGTTCTACTTGAGCAGCCAGGGCTATTGAAGGAAGACTGTATGAAAAACCTTGAGGCAGTCACAGTAAAGTCAAGGACAGAGCAGCACATGGAACTATCGCAAGACTTTAGAGTGTTGACTCACTCCACCACTAAGATGGTTTTGAAGCTTTGAGGTAAATCCTGGACAATTTTCTCCAGTGCATCAAATAAGACCTATCTTCTTGCAAATGCAAGCTGTTTTTCAATTTCCAATTTCTTCTCAACCTGACTTACCTGTACTAACCTGTACATTATTTTTTCCTTGATTTTCTCTTCAGTTGCTGTAGGGTGTCCCAACCCTTCAGTAATTTTAGTAATGTTCTTTTTTATGTGAAAAAACAAATGCTCAGAAGAAACATAATATAAAAACGTCTGCTAATACACTTCCACTGCCAGTGTTTTTTTTTGTTCACCTCCTAAACATTCACAGCCTTTTGCTTCGCCTTAGAAATCAGGCTTCTTTCCCCCATACTATACCCCATTTTCTTCCTGGCTTTTTCCATTACCAGTTACTTTCTTTCTTCCTTTTCAACCATCTTGTACCACTGTCTGTTCACTCTTTCCGAGTCACCATCAGACACACAGGCGCAGACACACACAGACACACAGACACACACACACACACTTCTGTTCCTTTTCCTGTTTTGTTTCTACTGTCCGGTGTTATTCAGAGATGCACACCCGAAGTAGCACACTATATCTCCTGGAGGCTTTCCTACTGGCTCGGGCAGGTGCTCAGCCTCATCGTAAAGTAAGCCCCTGTGTGTGTGTGTGTGTGTGTGTGTGTGTGTGTGTGTGTGTGTGTGTGTGTGTGTGTGTGTGTGTGTCCATGACTGTGTGAGCTGTGCAACTCTGCAAACCTCCAAGTGGGACTGACACACTGTGACACCCTTTGATATTTCAAGAGGGTGCGCATGCAACTTTGGTTCTTGGAATTTACAACCAGAAGACTCTCTACTCCCCTTCGCTCTTTATTGCTACCCCCACTCCTCTAATCCTACAAGATGACTTCTACACATACCAAGTGAAGTAACACATACACACACATACAGTGGGACGGCACCCAGAAAGTAGCCTGCCAGCTAGGTTTTCCTAAGTACAGAAAATCATGGCAATTTGAAGATCAAAAGGGAATTGAATTCTTTTTATCCGGAGGAAACAGAAAAATAACCGATTGAAGGCACAAGCAGCAAAAATATTTAGAGGACAGAGTACCGCTGAGACCATGGATTTCTATAATAAAGGTTATATGCATTTTGGAATTCAAAGGCCAGAAAGTTATTGTCTATATGCCATGGTACCTTCAGATTTTTAAAAAAGTCACAATGGTTGGTTCATAGTTCACCATACAACATGCAAAAGAGCTGAAACAATTACATGTATCAATTTTGCAATAAAAAAATGGATTTAGAAAAAACGTACCAAGACTTATGACCTTCAGTGAGAAATATTAAATCAAGTTACTGCATTCACATCCCGGACTTAAATTAAATGAATAAACACGCAAACATTTTAAAAAAATTCTTCAATTAGGATATGTGTAAATCACCTTAGTTTGGCCTAACGGATTTTATTATTATTTATTATTAATTTTATTACACCAGAAACTGTGTCATTTGAAATGTCTGTTGTGCAGGTTGCATGGCTCTCCAAAGATTGTATAAAACAAATGTTCTACCTTTAGATGCAAATGACAGGACAGTGACTGCAGAGAGACATTGAATCACTTTGATTGAATTGTTAATAAGCCACAAGTGCATCTTGGTTGACCTTGACATAACCGTACAATTAATCCCTTGACTACAGTTGTAAAATTGTTGTCAATTGCAAGTGTTCGTTTATGTGTACGTAAGAGTCTATGCAATGGCAGACACATGTCACAAAGATTATGTGGGGATCTCTGCCGCCCCAGGACCCATTGCAAATCATGGACACATTTGAAAAAATTCCCTTTTTTCAAGGGGAGGTTGACCACCTTTAGATTCAAAGGGGGTAATTAGGGCTGCCCTTGCTGCAACCTGAGAGAAGCTATGTGGTCCAGCCATTGGCCTAGCAGTCAGACCAGAGGCTCTCACATCAGCAAGGTGAGGGGCCGTCGTGGGCTTAATTAGGCTGGCTCCTCTTCAGCTGTGTGCCCCTAATGAGGGGTGGCCATCCAATTAGCCCTCCCACTCCCTGGGCCCTGGGAAGTGCACGTCACCGTAGAAGAGCTGCGTTGCTCTCCTGCTAAGTTAGAGGGAAAAAGGCATTTGTCATGGACATAGACTGAAAGAAGCCGGCGCAAACACACAGCGACACGCGCTGGCTCTCTTGAAGCCGGACTGATAGCATTTATCCCTGTGTGAAAACTGTGTCTTCATTTCCAATAGTTTGAGATCGGTGCTCCTTTGAGGCCTGGAAGCAATCCCTTTCTCATCACTTTTCAATTAGGCCATTAAGGCATGCTATCCATGGTTGTATGGGTAATTAAAATCATGGCTTTTACAGTGTTCTGCAGCACGTTGGCTAAAGGTATGCCTGTCAGAATTGACTTTGACAATGAGGATTAGTTCTTATGTCAGCAACGCTAAGATTGTCTGTGCACCCACATGACGTCGTTAAACTATCCCCCTCAAGCCCCCACAAAGCATACACATACAGACACACACCCTCTCTATCTTCCTCCCTCTTTATCCTCCTTCCATAAATACATCCCAGATCAACAGCAAATCATGGTTGTGCTGGACAAGGAGTGCCCACCCCATTCCTCTCCCTTTCCCTTGCCCTTATCGATCTGACAGTTGTCAAATGGCCTTTCAGCTCCGCATGCAGCCACCCTCCTCAACCTGCCCATGAAACACGATGTGTTGACAAACAGGCCGTATTCCTGGGCGCATTGTGTCGGCGTCAACCGCTGACAGGCCTGCTCAGCAAGCATTCAACGGCCGGGTGACTTAAATCAAATTAGCGTCTCCAGAAATCAATCCACTGACCTTGGTCAGGCACTGAATCAGAAACAAGCGCACCAATTTACAGCTCAGCTGGCACAGCAAAAAATTAACAATTTAGTCAGAATTTTGAAGTTATTGCCCTTGACAAAATGTGAATCTTGGGAAATGACCAAAAAAACACTTAATCTATTGATTCATCAACTGACTGCCTCTGCAGTCCCAAGAGCACAATTCCTAAAGGCAGCGTTGTCCTAATCCTCTCCTGGCAGTGGCAAAAAGGATGCTCGTTAGAAGATGCAAGTGTATGCATTTTTAAAATGGTACTCTTGCACATGGTAGTTTCTACTTTATGGTTTAAGGGCCATGATGGAGCAACAATGGAGCGACAGGGGTCTGCTTTCTGCTGCAGGCTCATTAAAAATGAAAGGGGAACAAATAATGAAATACAGCAGAGAATGGTCTGCTGATAAATATATAAACAAGCAAATATTGTGCAATTTCAAGAGAACTACCCCACCCCATGTTGGATCCTTTGCTCCTGGCGAGTCCAATGGCAAATAGAAAATATAAATTTAGACTGTGAGTGCTAGTATGGTGTCTGCACTAAGTGTCAATCTTTCTCTGTCTCCAACAAGAACTTGTGTTGCAGCTAAATCAGAACCGCTAATTAGCATAGGCTAGATGCATGCTTATTAAAAAGTGTGTCACCCTAGCGATGACTGTGAAAGAGTGTGTTTGTGGGTGTGAACTACAACATGCATATTAGATGAGCCGATAGGGCTTGATTAAGTATGTATGCATGCTATAAATATAGAATTAAAACAACACAATTATAAGATCCCTCTCTATGGAGTGCATGTTTTGTGAGTGAAGATACAGAGGACCAATCCACAAACTCCTCTGCAAAAGTTTCAAACACATTCACCACAGCTATGGTGTTAAAAAAGAAACAATGTTTGTTCTTAAAGTATTTCATAGTAATTGCATAATCTAACCTTTATAGATATACTAAGACAACTGGACTGATCCAGAGCTGTGAGGATGTAATGTCACACACAGCCCTGGCTGGGAGAGGAAGAGGAAATCCATCTATTGGTTAACTACTAACATTTTTCAAAGGTAGCGTGCCACCCCGAGGTGACAGCTTGCAAAATCAAAGAGCCATTGACCCATCGCTTCCATTGGAGTCACTTTTGTTGGGTGAGGGCTGAAATATTATGTGTTGAACAGAAAGAATAGTAGAGGTTTAACAACGCATTGCACCTAATGTCAACACTACATCAACCTATTCCTGGTGACTTTAAAAGATGATAAAGAGCAATTGGAATTGAGCGGATGCTCATTTCATGAATTATAATAATAATAATTCTAATAATATGGAGAAGCCCGTGGAGTTATGTACAATGCAGCACATGATATTGTTCCCAGAGAACTGGCACCATTTGTGTATAATCTCAAATATCATCGGTGATTGGTTTGTGCTAAGAATAATTTGAACACTTCGGGTATGATGATTGGATATACTTCACACACTGAAAACCATGTGGCTCTCTTACACTGTAATAAACCCATAACACATATTTACTGCAAAATTAACAATCACTGCTTTGGCTTTTATTTAAGATAAAAACCAACAATGTCCTTGAACTTTCCACCATAAATTAATGAAACACGCTGAGCGACAGAATGAATCCTTTATATGCGCAGAACCAAATCAAATTGCAAATATAATAATGCGGTTAGACAACCAAATATTGTCTGAGAATTTGCTGTGAAGTCAATAACATTCACTTCATCTCAGAGTCAGTGGTGGCTTGACTTGGCAGGACTCTCCTTGGGGAAATAATGGATTGCTGCAAGACATTCAGCATCCATTCAATGCGAAAGGTAAAAATAATGAAATAAGAATGGGCTCATGATGAACCCAGCTGCTGTCAGCCTGTTGCAGCCGACGCCTGGTTCTCTGGAGTGAATTTCTCCTGGCCCCTGGGACAGTGGGCTAAGAGGCTATTTCCGCTTTCTGTGTACGTACGTGCCACTCTCCAAATGTATCACCTCTGTGTTTGGCATCAAGGGGGTTGGGGGACATGCAGCTTTCCACCATTGGAAATCCATTTGGATAAAAGGCACAGGTTCTGTCCATAGGCAAACAGTCCCTGAGAGAGGTTTTAGTGGGATGTACTTTGAGGCGGGGCCACCCTCTAAAAATGACCAGCTACACCGGCATGTACAGTAAGAGCATGAGACTAGATTGAACACGAATTGCCAAGAGATCATCAACCTAATATAAGAATATTCAGAGAAAAACAGTGGTCAAAAAGGTCCTTGTGAATTATCCCAATTCAAGTTTGCTGCAGTCTTTCAGAAATATGTGGTCTAGTTTGTGCGGCGTGGTTTCTGGTGCTAGCAATTGCACATCACTGAGGGTAAAGCTTCCTGAACCTTTGGATGAGTCACACCTCACAGTTGGAGGTGGGGGAAGTAATTCATTGATTTTGGACATCAAACCCCTGGTCTTGAATGGGACCCACCCATGCTGGAGGATGTTGCACCACTGAAGTGTTCTCTGCCCACATAGTGTTTGAGGAGAGATAAGGCCTGTACAAAGCTGAATCCCTCAGGCTCATCGCTAAGTGTCACGTACTATGGACCTAGCTCTCAGTGCATTGCATTAGGCTGTCTGTGATGTCAAGTCCCAAAGACATTTGTCTGCAGATCAAAGCAACGATGCATTTCTTCTGATATTTCCCGCTAGTATTTTCCTTGCCAATTGCGGGTCCAGCGTTTTGATGTACTTATTTTGGCAAGTAGTCAATTGCCAATTGAACTCCTAGAATCCTGTTATTGGCCTTGCACCTAACATTAAATAACAAATTTAAATATACTTGTATTAAAACACATGTTTTCAAAGCTTGCTTCTTCTTATTTTCACAATTTAAAGTAAAGTCAAAAATGTTTTTTGACTGTATCAAATATGTATACATTTAATGGCATTTAAAGAAAAGAGATTTGTTTTTTTCCAATCATGTTGCAGTAAACATTTATCTAAAGGAAGATTAATGTTCTATCTAACAACCTAACCACTAGTTATCCATCTAACACTCTGTTAGGCCTCACTTTAACCATCCTGTCAATCTCCTCATCTTCCCATCCTGCCTCTGTCACAACTCTCCACTGGGACAGCATGAGCATCCAATCTGCTGGCCTCCCCTGCGCAGCAAGAGACACATTCATTTGAAAGCCAATGCAAAGTGCCTGGGCTGACCGTCCTCATTAAAGGGACCACAAGCAGGGGACTGGCACAGGGCTCCACACATTTTGGAACCTAATGAATTGGTGTACGCCCGCAGACTGTGAACCAAGTGTACACACAGATGAGAGAGAGAAAGAAACAGCTGGAGGACCATGACAACGTCGGGCTGATGTGACATTTCAAATGGCGGGAACGAGGTGGAGCACATGCCCTTACAAAGTTCTTTTGTCTTGGCCTGCAGCTAATCCAACATCACATGTGCGAACACAATAATTCACAGTGGCCTTTCATCAGTCTATCTTGCCTCTATGTAAGACTACTTTGTCTCTGGGTGCAGCTAGAGAGGGGAGCTGAGCTGCATGCCCAGGCAGACAATAACATGGCCTATGCCAGGGGGATCCAGGTGGTGTTATACCTGACCTAAGCACCATGCCTTGACATGCATCACACACTGTTCCATCTAGCTGCACAGGTGTTCAGCCTACCCCTCTGCTGAGCCGAGCACTGTGCGGGGCCAACCAACCCCCAGTGGAATGCACATTGGAAACAAACGAGCCTGGCCAAATCTAACAAGCACTCTACGGAACGTCGCATTCAGCACTGTGTTCTACATGAAGACTCGGCTCCCCAGTGCCTGGGCAATTTATCAACCCGGCGTTGTCAAAAGAAACCCCTTTGTGGATTACTTAACTTCAAAGATGAAGCTCTATTTTTGGGTGATAGAGACATTCCATCCAAGGACCTCACCCAAAGGCTATTTCCAGGTCACACAACAAAGTGGTCAAGAGAGAAATAATGTGTTTCTTCTCTTCATTGTAATTCACCCAAAAAAACTATTTTTTGGCCAATAAAACACAGCCTGGGGAAACAACACATTATTTCAACCCCCATTTTAATTAACTCCCTCTGGGAGTAATGTGTGCTAATTGATTTTCTAAACCATGCAGGATAGTCAAGCCGTTCACTGCTGGTATACGCCACACTCATTGACATCGATCGGGCCACAGCTAACGTGCTAAGCAGAGCAGGCTCCTGGGATAGTCAAAGAGACACAATGATAAAGTGTTTATCGCACACTATCAAATTAAATCATACCAGCCTACCTTGCAGCCAATATGGGGAGTTGTTATTACTGGGTACACAAATATAACGCTCTTAAAAACTCCAGCTCTCACATATAATTAAAAAGGATTCCTTTCTCCAAATACCATCTTTTAGAGATATACA
Organism: Galaxias rostratus; assembly: GCA_036024795.1. Classification (NCBI taxonomy): domain Eukaryota; kingdom Metazoa; phylum Chordata; class Actinopteri; order Galaxiiformes; family Galaxiidae; genus Galaxias; species Galaxias rostratus. The sequence goes on along the minus strand of JAVQJS010063462.1, from coordinate 11,663 downwards.
TCACTGTTTTGATTAGAAATATTTGACTTCACCATTGAAATTATAGTTTGACTTTAGAATGCTTATTGAATAATGATAAACTGTTTTAGGCCTGGCTGCTAAACACAATACATTTATTTCAAACTGAGAAGTGATACCTTTTGAATGAGAGTGCTTTTAAAACTATCCAGATGAACAAAATAAATGAATGTTGAAAGGGATTTTTTGCTGTATGAAATGAAGCAGTAAAACCAATTATACAGAGGAGAGGTTCAAGAAGCGAAACATATCTTAACACTTCTACAAATGTCTCCACCTTTCACCCAAAGAGTTTGACCTATTGCATCTACCAACCATTTAGAAAAGCGTCCGACTGTTGAAAATGCCTGTTAACGTTTGTTCACTGTGGAACAAATGCTGATGAAAGCTTTAATCATCAATTGATAGAAAGGTCTGTTGTATCCATTGACAGTTGACAGTGCCTCTCCTCTAACTATGACAGCTGACGTATAGTTCAGGTACATGGCCACCCATCCCCAAAGCTGAAAAGTGCCATTTATCTTTCTGATGATCAAGATCCTATAGGATTGGACACAGACATGATCAAACTACTGACACTAACATTACTGCGGAGTTATCTGCTGTGTTATCTGTTAATTACCATACACAAAGATGCACCCAATTGTTAAGGGTTTTATGTAATATATTCCAAGTGTTCATGTAGATTCTAATACGGTAGAAAATATAAAAGATATTTTTATTTTTATTTTATAGATACGTGTAATATCTCTGCGGTGGTCATGTTCACCACAAAACTAATTGTAAGGTACTTTTTTTCCTACTTCAAATATCATGAGCTTGGTGCAGTTGCTATCAAATAAGGCATTTTGCAGAATGATTTGGGGAAATCAAAAAATTTTACTTTACACCCAAACATCTTCGAATCAAAAATACTTGTTTGTATCATGCATGTACACTTGAACTAAACCAAAATACATGGTATGGCAATTCCAACCAAACTAACATGCAAACATTTCTGAAAACCTTAAAACAATTCCTTAGCCTACATATTTTTTTAACTTTGCATTCAAACTACAGCTGTTTCTGGATGAAAATACCTGCCACGCAGAAGTACCTAGACAATGCATTCCCTCTTACACTGAAAACCCCATGGAAGACGACAATTACCCTACCGCGCCGATGGGTAAGCTTCTCGTTATTATCACAATATTAAATGTTAGTTGATAAATACTGCAAACAATTATAAATGGTTACCATTTCCAGAAATATGATTGTCCACCTTGCCGTGTCCAATTGGTTTGGATGCGGCGTTAAGTTGAATGTAGAGTCCCGTGTAATATACAATCCCTATTATCACTCCAAATGCCCCCATTGCTTTTGTTCGTGTTTAAAGCGGTCTATAGATAAGTCACATTAGGCGAAATACATTCACAAATATCCACACTATCCCTTCCGAGACGAAGAATAGCCCTCTGACATCAAATGCGCTTTGAAGCGCAAGGTGCCGTTTGCGCTCGATATTATAAGCACCGCTAGTTTCTTGTGGCAAACAAGCCAGCAAGCAATAGCACTACGTGCCAGCTAAGGAGCATGGTGAATTGATAGCAACGAATGCAGCGGCTTGTTGAAGAACTCAATCAGTGGGAGGGATTACATAATTATGTTGTCATCAACTTCTATAAGAGAAGTTTGAGGAGATAATATATAACTTTTAACCCATTTGCATTCAATGTATCTATCTTTTCGAAAACATTCGTTGTTCCACAGCTTTGTTTAGCAAAGAACATGTTGGGATTCAAATTCTCCACTACAGACATTGAGGGAATATGAAAGTCACAACCAGCCTATCACTATCATCAACCTAGCCAAAAATGGCAGTACCAAACCAGGCAGTGGCAAGGTCAGGGAGGGGAAAGGTGGTCCAATTCAGAAAACCTCTTGGCTAAAAGGGACACCAAAACTGACTTGCCACATAGGGAGATATACGTGGTGTTTTTTTTTCAACATAACCCAGCCTCCTTTCAAAAAGACAGGTAGGTATGCTGGCAAACAGTATGTTCATGGCTCTATCATGTGGGAGATATTGTCAGACAGAGCGCACAGAGGCTCTCATAATGGACTGCAAGAAATGACTTTTATGAATTTTAATGGTTGTGCTGACTGACAGACTACCATTCATTGGTTGGTTGAACACTCGTGCAGGGAATGAATAAAACACCCCCACAACTTTTCATCGTAGCCACTGTGGTGACATGTAAATGAGGTTTCTTTTCAGAAAAGGCAAATTCAAGACAATAATAGGGACAATTTTTTCAGAACAGGAATGCATATTTTAAGGATGTCGGTTGGATGCCTTTTATGTCTGACTTTGACGTTCACTTGAATTATGCTGCAGTTCCTATTCAGGTATTGGTACAAAGTTGACCATTGAAATACAAAGTGGAAGTCCACAGGTATTTTCGAACCCTGTGTTGCATACCCTAGGTTTTATTACATGTGAATAGGGAATCAGTCACAAGGTTCAGCCATCACATCAACCATTATTTACATTGTTGCTTATAAAGTGCAATAAACAACAATTGTGTGCAACAAAAAGATGTAATTTGACATATCATTTCGTATGCTGCAAGTGCTTTGCTATAGTCATGATCATATTCATCTCAGAGTGAAATGTAACAACATTCACAACAGAACAATTCAAGTGGAGTTTTACACAAACTTGCAGTAATGAGTGTGTTAATCTGTCTGTCACATGCTTTTCCCCCATGCTCAACGTACGAAAAGATGATTTGGAGGGTAAGAAAATTGTTTCACTAATAGCCAGTAATGTTTCTGGTCTTCTAGAGAGACGTCAGCAATCCACTCATGACCTGCGACCCTCATAAGCATTTTACTTAGTTGGAGACTGTAAGTAATTGCCATTAGCAAAAGCTTTTTAAACAATGGCTATAATCGCCACTGTAAAAAAAATTATGAGTAAATTGTGTTGGTTCCATGAAATTGTTTGATAGTACTGCATCCCAGAACAATGTGAAAAATTACATGGCAAGTGTTCCTGAACACTATCTAGTCGTTTGGAAATAAGGTAATTTGTTTAAAAACAACACCACTAATAGTAATTATTCTATTACTCATAATACAAATTAGACTAAATAGAAATTATATCTTTGTCATCTTAATTTGAGTCAATAGATAGGTCACATAGATTGAAAAATTATCTTGAAGACCATACAAAATATACAAAAAACAAAAACACTAAACAAAGTTATTACGCCTCAACAGCTGCACAATTCAGAACCATTCAAAAACCATTTCACGGTGAGAAAACCAGTTAACCTTAACGATCCCTCCAAAACTATAGCATTTTGACTTTGTGTCAGGTCTTAAAGTGGCTGCTTCTTTTCTCCCCCTGCTGGTGCTCCTCTCCGCTCAGCTTGTGGAGGTGTCAGCCCCGGGCTCCAGCCAGGGGAGCTGTGCCTGAAATTGAAACTGATTTATGCAGACATGTGGCTCTGAGGAGGACACAACACCTGCCTGGCAGCTCTGAGTTCCACACTTCGCTGGTGCTAACTATTTAAGACAGCCCCATCCAGAAATAGGGAATGGGTGTGTATGAAGGTGGGTAGTCTATGCACCTTTGTGTTGGTGCATGTGTCTGTGCAACTTTATGTTTTTGTGCGTGAATGTGGGGTGTAGGAACCAGCCGGTCTACATCACAGAGCCTGTTGAAATGTAAAATGAAGGGCCGCGTCTCAACCTGGGAGCATATTTCAAAGCCGACAGCTTCCACAGAGGCTTCATAACATACATAATTTAGTGGGCTTCGTTTGACAGTTTCAGAGGCTTTTTACCTGCTGTATGAGACTCAATGCACAGAAACTCTTATTTTCCAATGAAAGTTGACATCATTGCAAATGGTGAGATACATTATTTACAAACTATATAATACATGTCAGCCATTTATTGTATAAGGTCTAAAAGGTATGGCAGCTTTTTTTGCAATAATGTGATTTCTTACCTAATAAAGTCATGTTAAAGGTAACATTTAGACAAATCATATTCTAGTAGCCTTCCACTGCAAAGAGAATTTGGGCTAGTCTGTGAACTACATTTTGATCATCTTAGATAATTCAAGAAGTTACAAAAATGCACATAGGCACAGTGCTAATACACAATTCTCTGTGCTCTTGGGGTTTAACGGTTAATGCTAGTTAGACAGCAGGTTAAACGTGGCATATGTAATGTGCAAAGTTAGTTTTTTATGAATGGAAAGTAAAGGAAAAGTGTATCTACCACAAATAGTCCTGGTTCTCAAGTGATTCAGAAAAATAAACGTGTGCCTTCCATATTGTGTTACTTTGCTTACGTTTCTCACCCAATCCTTCATCAAGAGCATGTTAGGATTGTGTGGCTACGGCAAAAATGTTATTTGAGAGATAAGCTATAAATAGAGCCTTCTGATTGTCTAGGTGACTGTGGTCAATCTATGTACTGTTTTTCTTATTTTCTCCGTTCATCAAGTGTATGTCCCTATTTAGCAGCAATCAAACCATGTTAAACTCGCTTTTTGCCACAGGCAAAATAACATTTTATACTTTCACATCCTCCTGAAGAACCGTTGACCTTAAACTTAAATTCAGCAGTGGAAGCTGGCGTTAAACCTCAAGGAAAGGACATTTCGTTTTGTCAAAGACGCTGGTCACATTTAGAAGGAAAGCTGTCTCAGGGCAATGGTTTGTAGAGTACTTACAATTCACAATGATCCATTCTCTTGTCTGCCATTTGCATTCTCTGAGAACAATATACATAGGTGCTGGTGCAGTGTTAAAGTCAGTCTTTGCAGCACAACCTGAATATCAAACCGAGCTCGGAGCTCTGGGGATCCATATAACCACTGCTTCACTGCGGGAGGTGAGGGTCTAAAACATGAACAAAGAGGCCCGCATGTTCGATCGCTCAGAGTGATGTCAGGTTGTTTGGTGAAGCGCACTTCTTTTCACAAACCATGGGGATTGAGCTCTGAGGCCATTTTAATCCTGAGGCGTTTCATTCGCTCGCTCACTCTCTTTTCCCGTTGGCTGAGCTCTTTAGAATGTAAATGACATGGGTGTCTCCTCCCCAGGCAAGGCTATTTTGTGAGTCAAATGTTGCGAGGGAAAAATGTGCTGGTTAAGGCACTGGTTTTTATCTTGGGGGTCAGGTAGAGGAGAGCGAGAACCTCTGCATGTTGAGGCAAAGATGGGTCAGAATTGTCCAGTGTTGCTACTTCAGTGTGAAAGCCTGGATTTCAATTTGTCTTTGATGAAGTTTTCAGAGTGAACTTTAAACACGTCCAAAAGGACCAGTATTTAGAGGTGCACTACAGTTTCCAAGCTTATTTAGGGTCTAGACTGGCATGGCGCAAATGCTATAAGGCCATTCAATGAATTGAACATTTCCTGCAAGACCTTTCAAAAGTAAGAGTGTGTGTTTTTCACACCCGGCAGTCCCATCACTTTCCAGTCAGGCAGTTCGCTGGCCACCTTCTCTCCCCTGCTTCCACCTGTCATCCCTCTGACCGTTGAGGAAAAATTATATGATGGTAAAACCTCGCCACCATTTCCTGGTTCACTGACTCCGGCTCGCGCTCCACTAGATCTATGCTCTTCATTTCTGGAGCAATTTCAAACAGCTGCCTCGCAAAGGCGAAGATGTCAACTAGCAACCAGGCTGCTGCGGGTTCGGCACATTAACCCGCTCGGGCGTCCGCAGCCTTCCTCTGGGAACTAATGTGCCATGACAGAGACATCTAATGAATATAGATACAGGCATAGAAGCCATCACGATGTATGTACAAGCACATCCCTTATGTAACATAACATTCAATAAAACTATATGTTACAATCTCCATATTTCAAGCCTTAAAAATCAGGTTCAAAGGTTTTGGTGGTCAAATATGGATACATAGCAAAATCATTTGAATCTGAGAATCACCCCTGTGCATGTTGGATGCATCGCCGGCAGTATGCACGTTTACGGGAGGTGATGAGACTAATTGGAACTTGTAAGAGAATTATTGAGGCAGTTGCTTATGAAGTCAAGACGAAACACCTCATTCTCTGCCATGCTTAATTCCTGTATGTAACACACGTGTAGGTTTAACAATCAATAAACTTAATAAGCATCTATTTAGGATATATTTTTTCTAGGGATAATGGATCGGAAGTGTTCCGTAGTCCGGCGGGAACTCGACATGCACTTGAAGATCTGTTAAAGCTATCAACACATGCCATTTTAACACACTAGAGAATGTCATTTGCGCAGGAGGTGAAGTAATCTCCGGCGCTCCCACTCCAGAGCAGCCTGTGGCATTTCAACACAGTGGGCGCTGATTGCAGCAAACTGCTTTTTAATCTCTCCCCAATTTTAATCAGTTTCCCAGGCTCCTCTCTTGGCCACGTTAGCTCTTTCTGTTTCTCAACCTTCCACTGGTCATGCGAGGTGTCAAGCCCTGCGCATGAAATCATTGAGTTTGTCCAGGTCAATATTTGTAAAATAAAAAAAGGGAATAGAGGATTAATTTGTAATTATATTTTACTTGTTATTCAGAGCAGTTATTTTTTTGTGACCTGACACATACCAACCTACAAATTCAAAGACATTTTTCTTCTACTGTCTGCTTTCATATTTTAAACATTAGTTGTACAGTTTTATGATTCATAGAACAACATGATTGTTGCACAGTACTGTACAGTCTGGTTTGGGCTGCATACCACAACAAAATTATATGTTTTGAGGCAGTGCTCATCAGTTGGATTATCATGGTATACATCAACAATACAGAGTAGCGCGGATGCGGCTGGTTGGAAAATAGAAAACATTTTGATTGTAATTTTTTTTTTTACAATGCTATTGTCTCAGTGTTCTCTTTACGGCAATTCAAGACAAACACATTACATGAAGCATTTTGTGAGCTTAGAGATAAGGTTTCTGCAGTTTTGTCGAAATAGATATTTTTGCACATTTTGAACGTTTTTTTTCTTTTCTTATTGCCTGTGTGGTGTTATTTAAAAATCATTTTGGGGGGGGCTGGACAATCATAAAATAAAAACGATATGCCTATACTGCCATTTTATATGTAAAAACTTGAATCCTCAATATCTCCTTAGTCTCTTAAAGGTGCTTGCAGACTCAACATAAGAAAACAGGCACCAAACACCAACATTCTAATGTTGGCTGTTATTTTAGAATGTTGGCAAACAACATACTGTCACCTTCAAACTGCTCAAGCAAACACCAGCACACTTCGCACACCTACCCAACACTGTTCGTTGCTGGTGTTGGTTGGTGTCTAGGCCAATGTTGGCTCAGTCAGCAAGCACCTTTAAAGGATGGAACCTTATAACTCTAAGATTACTATTTAGTGAATTACGTATACTTTGACAAAAAAGGCCAGGTACCAAATGAACTAACTAAATGTTATTTGATGGTTCCCTATAAAAAGAGGTGTCCATGTCAATAACTCAATGACAACCGTAATTCAGAGGGATTGCGCTCCGCTCTTCTTACGTGACGTGCCTTTTCAGGTCATTTTTGTGCCGTGTGATCTTGCTGAACTCCCTTTCTCACTCTTATATATCGGTGAGCAGGTCATTACCATTCCTGTCACATATCCCCGTCCTTCGGTTCAATCTATGTGAAGGTATGCTTGACTCTCTCAAAGCCATTCGGCCCCTTGGCTTTGATCCAAAGCGGCAACTTGTTCAGAACATGCAAAGCCAAATCAACGGCGGTGGAGGCTACACTTTGAAATTCCATCACACGTAAGGAAATGGAAATTCAAAAGATTGAGGTTATTTAAATGGCCGTGACTGCCAGAGAAGTGAGTGTCCTCAAAAGAAGAGGGAATAGGAGGGATGCCCCGTAATGAGGGGAGGATGAGAGAGCCATAAAGGGAGGTTTCCAGGCCTCTGGCGACCACCTGGGAAAAAAAACAAGTCTTTTTGTGGAGTAATGAGATTTTAAGAGTAGGATCCCTCGCTTGATCTTACAGTGGGTGCCTCGTTGCCTGTTCATCAGCAACCTCAATGGGAGATCCATCAAAATGTTGCTTGGAGAGTAGGAGCGTGGAGCCAATACGTTTTGTATTCACTTGAGAGTCGTAACTTATTCCAGCCATAGTAGCCATGGCAACACCACAATGCGTTGCCATAAAAAGGATTGCATAAATGTAATCACATACATTTGCATGAGAACTGCTGAAATGTTTCAGAGATGCAGGAACCCCTAGGCAAACGCACAGCAATGACGCAGGTTGAACGTCCAGGTTTTTGTCGGTATGGTGATGTGTGCAAACACTTAATTTAACATCAGAAACAAACCAAATACTCATATGGTATTTAATTTTTTTTGTTATTTATTGTTCAGAAATATACCTCTGAAAGCTGTTTGAAAGAAGAAATAGTGGAGTCTTTGTGCTACCGTCAGACAGAAACCTCCAACACACAGGCTCTTCCCCTGGCTGGGCATCAGTCTTCCAACAGATGGGTTTTTATTACAGTGTTTCACGGTCAGCCGTGCCAGGCTCGCCCAATGAACTGGCACTGGCTTCAGCCCCAGAGCCAGCCCTCTGGTGGATGCATGTGGCTTTTGAACAACAAGGGCCTCTCTGTGATGTGCCAAGCAAGGGGGAAAAAACCTAGACAGGACAAGGACAGGGTACTGATTGGTGGGGCTCCAGCTTTCTAGTAAAGATTTTATTCAAACGAACGAGGTTGTTTGTTTATTGTCTCTAGCCTCCTAAGTTCCTTCTTCTGTGTACAGTCTCTGTCCTCTAGACATTTGACTTTTCTTTCTGTGAGGAGAACATACCGGGAATAGAGCTCTGAGGGAGTTACTTGAAACAGAGAGGTGGGCATTTGATGTGGACGCGGTGTAGTCCATAAAGCTGAAGCTCGCTTGTTAAAGCCATGAAATTGTGTTTGGCCAAGCAAGTGGAGGGGATTGCGGTTGCTTAACTAGCAAATCGATATTTACTTGTGCATCATGTATTGTGAAACATTTGGTTAGATTGCAATTTCTATTGTCTATACAATGTGGACACAGATTAGAGAACATTGCATTTTTATGCAATACTTGAGAACAAATTACTCCAAATGCCAAATGTATCCGGGATGACGTTGTGATAATACCCACTGTAGAAATGTTCCTGTTCTGTTTGTTGCCTGGCTGTACGCCCGTTGGCCTGGCGAATCTGGCCAAAGCTCAGGGCAGAGGAGCAGCAGTTGACACCAGGCACACGAGGAGCTGTTAGCAGGCAGAGATGTTGCCGTCCACCCACTCAAAAAGCCGTCACCGTCTTCTCATCCTGTGATTCTCACACCCTGAAAGACAAACACTCCAGACACCTACTTAGAAAGCATACTGTGTAGGAAAGAGATGTGTTCATTCAGCACTGGAGCGAGCACACCCGCACGCACGTATATACAAGTCCGTCCATACACGGTTGTGAGGAAACACATTGGCACACAATCGTTTCATGTAAGGTATTCTTAAAAAATGCATATGTGTGTGTGTGTGTGTGTGTGTCTGTGTGTGTGTCCTACTTGGCTTCCTATGGTCTGCAGCGTGCATGTGTCTGTTTCAGTGCCAGTCCAGACCAGGTGCTGAAATTACCTTCCCATTCTCTCTTGGCTGACGTGCGATCCTCTGCAGCTCGGCTCTGTAGTCGACTCGCCGGTGGTAAACCCACCCGGGACAGTTTGTCCACAGCTGGCTTCCATCCCTGACAGGAACATGACAGTTGGCATTTTCTGAGGCTCTGTAATTGCTCGTCCAAAGGTACAAAGCTCCCTCTTCCACCATTAAAGCATAGCAGGTTGGTGAGATTCATATGGGCGCCTCTGGAGCCCTATCTCTACTGTGTGGGATATTGTTTTGATGCAGGATTACATAAGACTCTGGGATATATTAAATATACATTTTGTTATGTAGTATTTGTGAGACACCAGACTGCTTTTATGCACAGTATTGACCTAGAACATGCATAGGTGTGTGCAAATGTACTTGCCGGTAGGAACTGTGGGACAAAATAAGTACACTTTTCTTGTGCATATATAGTTTGAACCATCTTAACTTAACTTTGGCTCATTGTGCAGCATTCCCCCTCCGATGGCCATGAATCTGGACTGAAATCTCTAATGGCTTGTTAAGGATGTCTTCAGACTGAGCCCAAACAAAGACAACATTAAGACGCTTCTTCTTCCAGCCATTGTATCAGACCAGTCTAATAGATACAAATGATTACACAAAGTGTGCTAAGTGGAACCACCGGGAACAGACTGCAAGAGGAAAGTGAGCGCTTCTTTATCATTAGCAAGGAAAGGCTTCTAGTAAACAAACATTTTTCAAAGGGTAATTGCGGTTGGTGTTAGAAACCGTACATCGAGAATACACAGCGCAGAAAGCTTCTTTCACTGTATGAATATCTTGATAAGCCTTTGAAAAGCAAGTAAACATTTTGTAATTGTACACTAACAGCATTGTCAAATACATTAACTGTACAGTATTGGTTCATTTCTGTGGGTAACTTAAGTGCTTTAATGAGACATAGTGTAGGACTTTGCTTGAAAATGCCATCTTAGAAATATTTTCAAGCTATCTGTATCCGAAGATATAACACGTCAATCAAGGTTTCATGCATTTGACGCTGAAATTATAGTGAAATTGTTGATTATGGAGGGATCAATCTAATGGCTCACCAAGTGTTTTAGCTCAATAATAGCGAACTTTCTTAAAGCTCAAGATTTCATATCCTTTAGCATGTAATGTCAGAATTCTTTCCATAACAGATACACATATTTTCCTGTCAAAGTGGGGTTTTCTACAGTGAACCACCTATTTTTTTAAGGAATATCTGGAGTGGCAAAGGAGAGGACTCCATATGAAACTCTTACCCTAAAAGTGCTGAGTAGTGGGGATTTGTGATTAAGCTTGCAGCTGAGGTGCACAAAACCCTAATAGATGTGAGTGGTATGTTAAAGGAGGATCATCTTTAGGAAGAGCTAAGCCCTCCCTCCCTTGTCAATCAGTCAGCACATCTACTGACTTCTCTAACCGTTTTTTTAAACTCGCCTCTACGTTTGGAGAATGTTGAAAGCTATTTGGTGGTGTCTTATGTTTCAGTCCAAAATTTGCTAAGTCATATACTAGAGTGAATATAGACTGGGCTAGCTTGTGGGGATAACAATATAATCATATATATATAAGGATATTTTGACCAAAGCCTTTTTTTCTGGTATCCTCATCCAATTCAAGGGCTGTAACAATACTAGTCAAACAAAGGAACTGATAAGTATAGATTTGAAATACTGTTTGGAACATCGGCAACATTCTAGAATCCACGGTGCCTGTCTGAAACTGAACAATGTAGAAAGATCAACAAACCTAAATCTATAAAAACAACAATTTCCTAACATTAATCCCTACAAGGGGCGGCACGGTGGCGCAGTGGTTAGCACTGTTGCCTCACAGTAAGAAGGTCCTGAGTTCGAATCCTGCCTGAGTGCCTTTCTGTGTGGAGTTTACATGTTCTCCCCGTGTTAGCGTGGGTTTCCTCCGGGTACTCCGGTTTCCTCCCACATTCCAAAAACATGCAGGTAAATTGGTGACTCCAAATTGTCCAT
>JAVQJS010063460.1:0-11161 GCA_036024795.1 Galaxias rostratus | reverse complement strand
AGCCTCTGTTACTTTGAGATTACAGTAGGGTCGAATGTTTTCCGAAAACGCATTCAGAGAATGCTTATTGAGCCCTCTGGACACGTTTAAGGACGATTTTCCTTTTTGTTTCTGATTTTGAGACAGCTTCTGGTACAATATGTAGCACCATGGGCAGTAATTTCACACATCACCGGCCTTTTGCCCTAAAGCCACTGTTATTTGCCCACAACATCCTGATTTAGACCGTTACACTTGCGCTACAACATCTACATTTAAGACATTTAGGCTATATCTTAACAAATTACGTGTACATTAATAAAATGTGATGTAAAATTTCATCGTTTGAAATGTTCTGCTATTTTTCCTTCTTGTTTGTATGATTCACTTTTTTATTGTAAGAATTTCCTGGGTCTGTTGTTTATATTCCTTTATTGAATGGTGGTTGAGTTACATACAATTGTGATCTCAAATCCGTTGTGAGGAAGTAATCCCAAACCTTTCAGTTAAACAAATCCAAATGAATGTTTTTATTAAGGTAACGTTGCATTTCACTTGTACTATTTTAGCAGGGTTTTTTTTGTCTGTAAGATCTGACATGTGAAAGCATGAACGTATGTAGTATGAACGAATAGGCTAACGAGGGTAGACAGAGCAAGAGCAATAAAAGATGGAGAGAGGGTGGAGAAAACACAAGGGCTGCTTGCCTTGAAATAATCCTGGCACCAAACTCTGAGGGGATTTACTTGAGGGATTCATCTAAGACTGTAAATGTAACTTTATTAAAAGGGCTTTAACACGCGGACGTAAAATTATGTATAATTTATTGACACAGGTACATTTTGAATCGGAATAAAGTCAACATGACATCGTCTATTTTATTGAAATGATATTGGCGTGAAAGGTTCATTTACATTTCTTACTAGAAGCCTATTGCATCAAGGAGCTCTCTCGCTCTCTCTCTCTTTCTCTCTCTCTCTTTCTCTCTCTCTCTCGCTTAAATACACACAATCACACGCGCACGTACACGCACACACACACACACACAAACTCACAAACACACGTACACACACACACCCTCATATATCACACAATAATACAAGTTACTTTATAGGACTAATATTGCTAACAGTGCATGTTTTGAATCAACATTTCCTGGATGTTAGAATTGATTGGTGGGATTAGTCCTATCATCAGAATCATGTCAGGGCATCACTTGCAATATTCCATTGATGCTCCTTTCTGAGCCAAAAAAAAAGCCTTGGGGTGTGCCAAATCACGGAATATCAGCTACGACTTTAAATTGCTTATTCATCTGCTTTATAACGGAAGCAGATGGACTATCAATTTAACTTCATCCTCGACACCGTCAGAGATTGATTTTGTACTTGCTTTTAATTTCACTGTAATTAATTAGATCATTACAACTGCTTTGCATTGATCTTCCCATTTAAACCCAAAATCGAGAGGTGAATGAGAATGTGATTTATGTTTCCAATGGAACTGTGAGCAGTGATGGACAAATTTCCCCCCCAATAATAATAATAAAAACAATAATAATTATAATTATAATAATAATAATAGTAATAATAATAGTAAAAACAACAACAACATCAACAAAAAACAACTATGATACGAAAAATAAAGAATAATAGGAATTACAATAACTACAAAGTATCTTTATTATTATTTCAAGAAAAGTACAAAGAAGAAAAATTACGAATGTTTTAGTACACAAAATAAATAAAAGGATTGACTTATACGAAATTATTTAATTGAAGCAACATACATACATAGTTTAAAGCAAAAAAATAAAAAAATAAAACAAAATCAAACAAAAGATGGGATTAAACACTCAAACATTGAGCATATGAACTGGATAATGTAGAAACATATCTGAAGCTTATTGTACAACATTACATAAAAACATAATTTATGTTGTTTTGACCCCCATGGACAACCAACCTATCATTGGCTTATGTGACTCAGCATGGATTGGTTGGATTTTTAATTTAGCGAAGATGGGTAAAAAAATGCAGCAAATAGAAAACATTCTATGAATGCTTTATTTATTTATGTATTTATTCGATTGATAAGCAGACAACTTTGTCAAAGAAAGTCTCCTTGAATATAACACAATGAACTACTCTCCAAGTTTTAATTTATATTATTATCTACCAGCCATATCACACTTTCGTGATATTGGGGGTGGTAGGGTGTATTATATGAAAATTGTAAAATGTTTTACTCCCTAACACACACCAATTGTCTCTGCCACTTCCCTTGCTCACCTTGCCTTTCTCCTTGCAGCTGAATAAGTTCCCGGCACCTGAGACCCTGCCGAAGACTTGACCACCACAATTTTGAACCTGAAAATATATTACATGTTATTTTTTTATTATTAATAATTGTAGTTTAAATACTAAATTCATGTTTGAGATGTGAATCTGATTAATTCAATCAAATGTTCTCAATGTTCTGTCTTGATGTATTTGCAATACATTTTTTGCTATTAAATTGCAACCAAGTAAAAATATCTAAATTGTTCGATTTTATGAATAACCAGGACCAATACTGTTGCAATACACCACAAAATGGTCATAAGTGACCAAGCAGTTGTGTCCATCATCCAGTCTAGCCTGCTGGGCTATGGGTTCAACCCTTGCTTGTTTAAATTAACCCATGCAGTTCTGTGCTGGTCCAATCATTAACGAGCATTCGGTTGCCAAAACAACCCATTTTGAGCTGTTTTTAACCCAGCAGTTTTTAGCGTGTAAAGTTATCATAGCGAGATCATAGCTTATCATATTATGTTTGCAAACTAAACATTGTATCAGAAGTTATATGGCCTTATTCTCTGCCTCAAGGGCAGATTTACCAGTTTACTTACTTACTTACTACCATTACCCAGCAATTTGTGTGATTGTGACCCATCATGCAGTGTTGCTACAAATAACTCAATACCCAGTATTTGGGATATCACCTAAGAGAACAAAAACATTTTGACACTTTTTGTAATAATTAGAAGGGGGTACAAAGGGGGTCAAAAGCGTAGAGACATTTTTACCTGATCAACCAATGCTACGAGGCATTGCTTCCCCCCCTGTCTAATGGTCCGTTTCTTTGATGTAGACCAGTACATCAGTGCGTCCCCCTGCACTTCCTCCCTGGTCTGGTGGTGTGCCTCTCTCCACTGGTTGTCACAATCTTTGACCGATCATCCAAAACTAAACGGTTTACACGACAACAATGAGGGAAGAAACTCCTGCTCTGCTGAACTACGGATTGATAAAAATAGAAGAATAAAAACAATTTTTTTTTTTTTTTTTTACCAAAAGCGTTACAGGGGTTTTGTAAATGAAGAATATATACATGCATTAATTGGGCGTGTTAAAACTATATAATTTTTAATCTGTGGAACCCTTATGTGTTGTTTGAAACTGAAATAAGCACAGACCAACTGCATTCAAGGCCTTTTCATATACAAAACTATGGGCATAATCTTTTTTTATTAGTTTTCTTAGCTTTTTGTTTGTTTGGCCCATTGGATGTTCTTGCCTCCCATTACAGCAAGACTCAATACGTCTTGTTTACTTAAATAGTTGACACAGAACTTATATTTTCCACTTTTTCAGACCAATGCTAACTGTAATTGATCAAACTAATTATAGTATATATATATATATATGTAGCAAATTTGGAAACAATTTTGTTAAAAACAAAAGTGCTTTCTGAATCAGGACTATAGCATTGGCCAATATTACAAATTTCTCACATCAAACTACATATTCAGTAATGTTTCATTCTTGCACATACATTTTATTTGTTTATCATAGTTCTTTAGTGTTGGAATCACTATTTTGCACAGACCATCACATATTTTCAGCTCTTCTATGTCCTACTGCTCACAACTTTCAGTACAAACCACACATACAGGGCCAGAACCATCCACATCCAAGCAACCTCTACAGAGTTGTCTTATTGGACATAAAACTATGTGGGCTATCTTTAATAGAACCGAGGCACGCCTGTCGCAGAGGTTAAGAAGTTCTTCTTGCTATAGTCTGCTACCTGGGCAGGTAGGTTGAGGAGGGAGAAACCCAAGAGTAATTATGATGGGATTGTTTAGGGGTACTGTTAGGCATTGTCCATGACACAAGTTCTTTCTCACAGACTGCCTGGGGATAAAACATTGATGTGAACAGAGACATGTCAAAGTAAGCTTAGAGACATTACCTTTCAACTACTCTCCTGTGTTTACCGCCACTGTGTTTTAAAAACACTGTCCCACTTATTTATGTTGTAAGCAATGTGTGTAGAGCCTGCCTCGGTTACAGTGTGCTTCGCAGCTTCTCTTCCTTAAATTCAGCTCCCAATCCAAAGGGGACATTACAACTATGGAAATATGGGTAGTGCCCACTGCTTATAATTAATGTTTGTATTTTTGAATTGGTAACATGAAGGAAGGTATTTCCCTTCCATCTTCCCACATTTCACATTTTGTGCTTCTCGATTTTCTGATTTAAAAAATAACAAATGGTGTTTTTAACATTGGTACAATATGTTTCCCATCTGAGGTCCACATGGTTTGTGTTAAATCTGGGCTGTGTGACAGACAGTATCATCATCATCATCAGGTCTTGCCAGCTTTTCATATTTAAAGCCAGCAAGGGTTTAATTACCAAATGATGACAGTGTCATATGGTGCCACGATGGTACAGAATTTGCATGCACACATTTTGTGTGTGTGTGTGTGTGCGCGCGCGTGTGTGTGTGTGTGTGTGTGTGTGTGTGTCTGTGTATGTGTGTGTGTCTGTGTGTGGCAAAAAGTCTGTTTTAGTTTATGCACCTGTATATATGTAAGATATTCTTTGTCAGTGTGAATGTATGTGTGCAGTGTGTATGTCTGTGTGTTTGTTATAT
The DNA here is from genome assembly GCA_036024795.1 of Galaxias rostratus. Classification (NCBI taxonomy): domain Eukaryota; kingdom Metazoa; phylum Chordata; class Actinopteri; order Galaxiiformes; family Galaxiidae; genus Galaxias; species Galaxias rostratus. The sequence continues at coordinate 6,259 of JAVQJS010063460.1, read as the reverse complement.
GTTTATGTGTGTTTTTTTAATATGATTCTGTGTGTGTGAAACACTAAATGATAGTGAGGAGTTGAGGGCTTTATTCAGGAAGTTAAAAGACAAATTTGCATAAGCAGTAAAACATCTGCACTTTATTATTCACTTGATGTAGTTGATGGCTGCTCATGGATTAAAGACGAACTTGTATCGCCTGACAGATGGAAGAGGATGAGAGAGAGAGAGAGAGAGAGAGAGAGAGAGAGAGAGAGAGAGAGAAGGAGAAAGAGAGATAAAAAGAGAGGGGTCGATGAAGAATGAGATGGAAATAAAAAGTGGAGACAGAGAGAGGAGGCACCCATCAACATACCGTTTGTAATTAAGCACACTGTAGACAGTTGAATAATAAGCTCTTTGCTCTTTATGTTCAAAGCCGTCTTCATTTCAACTATAGACATTTCATATCTTTATATTTTAATATGCTGTATCTGAAAATTCCAATCCGTAGAACTCTTATACACACCTCCTGGTACATATAGTATACTGTATATATACTAATTCTTATAAAATAAGCAAAAGCTGTTTTGCATTTGTTTCCGAAAGTGAGAGTCCTTGCTTATGTATCCACAAAATAGTAACTTGAATTTATCTTTTATAATTATGTAGAATTTCTGACTAAAAGTCATGAAACACTTGTCAGGAGCAAGGGGGCAGGGCAAGGGGGGTTGGCTGGTCAGTAGAGCAAGGCAGACCACCTGAGAGTTGTTTTTGGGACACTGAACGTATGTGTGTTACATGACACTGGCCATCCTAAGGAGGTACAACTACACTCCTTCTCTTTGGGCTGCATGAAAGGGACCTGAGAAGCCTGGCGAATTAAAGCCTCGTTTCAATAAAACATCAGAGAACTTTCTTTTGCAGCACACGCTTGAGATGCCCCTGTAATTGACTTTTACACTTGGAGTATACTTGTGGAGAACTTAATTCCTCTTCCATTATCTGTGGGGGTGGATTTCCATTAGTGTTAATTGTAGAAAAAAAAGAGGTAAAAAAGTCAATAATAAAAAATAACAAACTATATCAACTATACTATGCTAATAATGGAAACGTATTGAAATTCACAATAATAATTTTGCAGGCCAAACATAAGGCCTCATGATCAATGTAAGCTATGTCTGTCAAAAGGGTATCATGGTGGTACAGTTTACCGAAGGTCAAAAGAAGGCACACCAACAGGCAAATCTGTGCTTTCATGTTTTTAATGCCAAGTATTAATCACTTTCAGAATACAAATATATTTTTATAAACAAACTACACCCGCGAGCGAAAGGCCAATACAAATGAAGAAGAATTCAACAGTGTTGATGGTGTGCCTGACCCTAGAGGAGCCTACAAAAAGAGGAAAGTGCAATATGGCGTGATTAAAAGGGGTTTGCATCTCTAATGGCTAGATTGATATCCTTTGCTTATCTACTTTATTGACAAAAGGCAGATTCCAATGCACTAATTTGCATGGTCATTCAATAAAATTTATTTTAACCTTTTCTTGTCTGAGGCAATATTTTATATGTTTGACTAACATTACATTATGGATTTTAGCTCCAAATCTACATGGGTCCATGCATAACGCTGACATCGTATAGGAGGTAAAATTGGAATTAATGTTTATTTTGTTGTCAATTTAGAAATTTAAGTCTTAGATTTAATAATTAATAACTAGTTCTCCTCATCACCTTAATGTTCACTTTAAAAACAATTAACACTGAATTAATATTGCAAAAGAAAAGTTATTTTGAACATGAAAGTAATTTTGGACGCAATGTTCAGTAAATGTTTTTATTTTGGTCAGACAAAAACAAACAAGTAGATTATGTTTGATTATTTAGGTTCTAAAGACAGTGCCTTTTCCTTTTATGGTTGCACAAAACAGACAAAGAGCTGCTTTAAAAGAATTTGTCATGCTCAATTCTTGGGCCATGAAATCAACTTCTGCTTCTCAGGGGGCAAACTGAGTGCATGAACGATACACAAAAAAATCATGCATTCATGAGCTCAAACAAGTTACACTTTAATGTCATAAAGTAAATGAGTTAACTGTGCCCTTGCACTTTGAATAGTGGCTGAGACACATGGATCTAGTCCCTGTGCAGTTATCCTTTGCTAAGAGTTGGAATTGAAGGGTCAGTTTCAAGCACAGCAAAAAGTTTTTCCCGGGCCCAAAGCCAATAATAAGGCTTAAAATATAGAATGTATACGTGTCAGTCATGGTCATGCTAAACACAAGAAATTTATGGCAAAGTAGTTAAAGATTTGTTGGTTTAAGGCTCCATTTGCACTCTCCAGTGTATTCAAACGAACATCATTGCTTTTATAAGAGATGTGCAATTATCCAGAAATATGTTATACCGATGTCGAGGATAATTGAAGAATTAAGTTGAAGAATGATTGTTCTGTACTCCGGTCCGATGAGTTGACTGACACAGTGGATGTAGCAAAGGTATGTGTTTTTATCAGAATAGCTTTGGGAAAAATTATCAGAAAATCTATCTTTCAAAATGTATCTACTCACCATGTTGCAATTAAGAGGACCCACAAGAAACAATGATATTTTCTATGCTTTTATGGAAATGTTTAATTAGACGAAATTGCTCCTCTTTCATGATTATCACCATGACAACTAATGGTGCTCCACCAATGGCAGTCCACACTGCTGCTGCACACATATGTTGGATGACCAAGCAAAGGTACATTTATTTTTGCCTAAATCACTGAGTTGTCTGAAATCAAAGATTTTCATCTATCCATCCATTAGCAATACCGCTTATCCTATTCAGGGTTGCGCTGGGCTAGAGCCTATCCCAGCCGACATTGGGCGAGAGGCGGGGTACACCATAGACAGGTCGCCCGTCCATCGCAGGGCTAACACACAGAGACATACAACAACTCACACACATTCACACCTACGAATAATTAAGAGTCACCAATCAACCTGCATGCTTTTGGACTGCGGGAAACCGGACTACCCGGAGGAACACATTTAAAAGCAAGATACAAGTGCTGCCAAATAGGCTGCATCACTGTGACCTGCAGAACTTTCCTTACAAGCAGGCAGAACCTCATCATTAGAGCTAAAACTTTGTGCAGCCTGACAGTGCACATTATGAGAAGCAAGTTAAGAGTATCTTGACAGAATTTTAGAAGCACTTTACTGATGTCAACTGTTGTCAGCTATCTATTTTCTACAGTAGTTTCACTATTCTGCCTAGATAGCTGAAGTTGAGAATTAGATTCTCACACTGTATAATTATGAGATCTAATCTAGGGAAACACCAGGCAATTTCTAACACCGACTGTTGGACCACAAAGATTCTAACCTGAGAAGAAGTGCCTTGAAACAGACAGCACATTTTGGACGAACTTATATGTACAAGTCTACATGCTCCTAAATCAAAAAGTCAAAGTATATATCAACAATGACAAATGACCACCTTGCGACCTGCCTAAGTCTAGCAACCTGCCTCAACTACCCTGACTACAACAAACTAGTTGTTTCCATTCAGTAGTAGGAGTCCCAGTAAGGCAGTAAGAAATGTATTTAGACATTTCCAATGTAGAGAATTTCTTTTTATTATATCAAGATTACTTTTCTGTTTGATCTCTGCATATTAAATACACATATCAGTAAAGACTATCTAAGATTGCAGATCTTGGTAGACAAGAAACTTTATAAGATGATCAAGGTTCAGAAAAAGGTTCTGCACTCCTGCTCTCGGTGACCTAGAGAATGTAAGCCCTTCGCAATTTCAAGGGGAGATTTGTGTTTTATTGCAATATTTGTAAAAGCATGGAGAGAACTATTTATTTATTTGCAAAATATGAAACTTAATACTTATATTTTGGAAGGAGTTTACTTCTATGCTGTTGCTTGTTGTGTCACTTGGCATCTTCTGTAACGTCAGAGCCATCAGATTAGTCAAATATGCTGTGTTAGTGTGTTGTTAACGATGACAGACGTTTTCAGGTGACCTGATTGATGTTGTCTCTTGCAAGACTGCGAGCTCTTGTTGAGTTCTTGTATTAACTAGGTATTATTGATACAAATCGTATTTATTATTATTATAAAAAACGTAGTGAAAATTATTGATGCAATTCATATTTATTATTATTATAAAAAACTTAGTTTTGACTGAAATCTAAATATTTTAATTTCCAAAACTGTTACAGCATACATAGGTGGGCATGGTGGTGTAATGGCCTCACATGGGCAATCTTTTTTAAAGAGGATATGTCATGTCACAGGGGCGGCACAGTGGCGCAGTGGTTAGTGCTGTTGCCTCACAGTAAGAAGGTCCTGGATTCGATCCCCACCTGAGGGCCTTTCTGTGCGGAGTTTGCATGTTCTCCCAGTGTTAGCGTGGGTTTCCTCTGGGGACTCCGGTTTCCTCCCACAATCCAAAAACATGCAGGTCAATTGGTGACTCTAAATTGTCCACAGGTGTGCATGTGTGTGTGAATGGTTGTATGTCTATGTGTTAGCCCTGCAATGGACTGGCAATCTGTCCAGGGTGTACCCCGCCTCTCGCCCGAAGTCAGCTGGGATAGGCTCCAGCCCCCCCCGTGACCCTGCATAGGATAAGCGGTTGTGATAATGGATGGATGGATGTAATGTCACACCCTTGAATTTTTTCACCTGTCTTCTACTACCTCTTTCGTACGTAAGTCCTTGTCGCATTTGTTCTTTTGCAAGTTTGTTGAGATTCCTCTGAAAGGTTTGCTGTGTCTACCTCAAAGCTCAAAGTTCAAAGTTTTTCATTTGTCAAGTACACAGTATAACACAAGGTCATTCTGAGCAAAGAAATTCTTATGACATGGCAGGCAGCAACTATGTAGAAGCAGAGTAAAAATACCCCCCCAAAAAACAAAAAAATCAAAACAAAATATCCACCTGTCTATGTTCCTGTGGTTAGTACTAGAAGTTGTTCATTTTTGATCCTCCAGGAGTGCTTTTTATTTTTTTAAAGAACCCTTTTGTAAAAACAAATATCCAACAAGTCCTCCCCAGGCATTTTCACCCTCTGGGGCGCAACTGCGGAGGTTCTTGTTGTGGAATACTAACATTGTAGCAAAAAACTCGAGCCGGACACATTTTTGCAGCCGGACACAATATCGCACGACAGTGACCGTGACCAGTCCTGACTCGGCAATGGCAGGGACTACGCAAACTTATCCAAGGTACCCTCATGTTATCATAACGTGAAAGAAGTCTTTAACAAGACAAGGGCCATGACCCTCCCTCCATCGACCTTTTGACTGTGTCATTGACGTGCTACCTGGCGCACCCATTACTAAGGGACGCCAATATTCTGTCTCTGGACTAGAGAAGGTGGTCATGGATGAGTACACCTCCTCCATGAAGGCTTGGCTAATACGTAAGTCTCCTTCTCCAAATGAGGCAGGGTCCTTCTTTCTATGTAAGACAGGTGGCTCTCATGCCATGTATTCATCATAGTCCCCTGAACACCATTACAGTAAAAAAACAAAATACGCTAACCATTTCCGTTAATCTCATCTGCCTTTAAACTACATCAATCAGCTACAGCCTTCACCAAATTAGACCTCAGGGATGCTTATCACCCCCATCAGAATCGGGGAAGGGAATGACTGTGAGACTAGATTCATCACACCTAGTGGACACTATGAGTATCTGGTCACCTTTTCGGACGCTGCAATGCTCCGGTGTTTTTTTCAGACATTCATGAATGAGGTTCTAAGATCCTTTCATAATATTTACCTACATCGATGAAATTTTGATATCCTTACGAGATGGGTTACCTTCCTGTCCCGCCCTCAATGGTCACGTCTCGTCCTTGATTGTTTTCACCTGTCTTCCATTACCTCTTGTGTATATTACTGTCCTTTGTCTTGTTGCCTGTTTGTCAAGTTTCCTCTTAGGTTTGTCGTGTCTAGCTGTCCATGACCGAGATCCGGAATCTAGCTTATTCAAGTTGTTGGTCATTTTTGATACTCCAATTAGTACTTTTTATTTGTTCAAAGAACTCTTTTGTGATAAAAAACATTTTAGTTTCTTACCTCTGAGTGAGTCATTCAAATTGAGTCTACCAGTTCAAGCCAGGGGATGTAACAACGTCTTTGACCTGCCAGTGGAGTCGAATGTGTAAAGGACATTAGACACTGGATGCTGAGTAACTTCCTCCTACTAAATTCTGACAAGACAGAAATACTTCTGCTAGGTTCACAGGCAGATAGAAGCAAGCTTAGTGATTATGTAGTT
>JAVQJS010063402.1:0-33286 GCA_036024795.1 Galaxias rostratus | reverse complement strand
GTGTGTGTGTGTGTGTGTGTGTGTGTGTGTGTGTGTGTGTGTGTGTGTGTGTGTGTGTGTGTGTGTGTGTGTGTGTGTGTGTGTGTGCGCGCTCCTCAGCGCGGTGGACAGCCCCGGCCGACAGGACGAGGAACACAAACTCATCGCCCGCTACACTTCGCGACTCGCCGAGCCGGACAGCGCAGCCGTGAGTGGATTCCACCGCGGACACAAACAATTTATTCCCCTCATTCCGCACTACAAAGTGCTTCAGAGCGCCGAACGAGAGTTGATACGTACCAGGCACAAATATTGAGTTCACTGGTGTCAGCTTGGCAGAACACAACGCCGGCACAAACAGGCAGGAGGCGAAGCACTACACTACCCAGCTGCCTCGGGGAGACAAACACGCCAGGGGTCTCCTCTCACTGTACGTGGCACGACGGCCCGCGTCTGTAGGCAACTCTGTCCTGTGACGTCGCTCTGCCGTTCCCTTTCAAAGAGCAGCCAGTGTCAGACTTCTCCCAGCACGTTCAAGGCCCCATTGTTTCCCCCTACGGCTCAGTTGGGATTAAAGCTCATTTGCCTGGTTGCGATGTCAACTGAGTCATAGCGAAGGCTGCTTTTAGAGCTAGGGTCTAACGCACAGTCTAGACGTGGGTGATGATGCATGAGGGGAACTTGAGTTCACTTCACCTGCCACTGTCTGGAGAATAAAAGGATGACCTCATGACAGATTTTTTGGGGTGGGCGGTGCCGGGTCATATGAACCGTTTGGATGGTTTGTTTTGTGCCCCAGGAGAGGCCCGGGGCGGAGCGGGGCATCAACTTTGACGTGAACAGACAGCAGAGGGAGCTCATCGCTCGGCTGGAGGCTAAGAACAGGTAGGCAAAGGATTTCTGTCTCCATCCGTGCGCGCCACGCAATAACAAACACGGAGGAGTTTGGCTTGTAGGTTCGCACGTGTGGGTGTGTGTGAGTGTACCAGTGAGTATGCAAATATGTGTGTGTGTGTGTGTGCACACACCCACACGCCCTCTGACCAATGTTTTCCGGCGCTGTTTCCAGGGAGATCTTGGCCGAGATCCAGCGGCTGCGCTCGCTGCACGAGGCGGCGTGCCAGGCCAGCCCGGAGAAAGGGCACAGCAACCCCACACTGCTGGCCGAGCTACGCCTCCTCAGGTAGGCGCTCTTCCCCACTCACCCCCCCCCCCCCCCCAGCTGCCACACAGGGAGGCGTCGGAGAGCGCTAGTCGCTTCGTGGTTCGGTTGTCAAACTGAGCCGCCATTACTCTTCACGTGGCCGCTTGGCAAACAAAGTCCAACGGGACCCTCTTCTCAGAACTGGGGGTTGGGGAGGTGTAGCTACAGCCTGAGCTGACAGGACAGGTGCTCTCAGCCTCTTGAGAATAGCTTGGTCACTGGTCACCTAATGGACGGCACGGAGCGTGTGGTTTATCCAGCTGTGAAGACACAGCGATGCGGAGTGGATGGCCTACCTGAAGGCAATGTGCGTGTGTAACGATGTGTGTGGTTGTCTGTCTGTGTGTGTGTTTGTGTGTAGGTGTGTTTGCGTGTGTGTGTCTGTGTGTAGGTGTGTGTGTAACGTGTGTGCTCCAATGCTCCTCAGGCAGAGGAAGGACGAGCTGGAGCAGAGGATGTCTGCTCTGCAGGAGAGCAGGAGGGAGCTGATGGTGCAGCTGGAGGGACTGATGAAACTCCTCAAGGTCAGACACACACACACGTGCACGCCCGCACACAGAAACACATGCAGACACCCAGATAGACACCCGAGGGTATTGCTCTGCCTCACCCTCCTATGTCTCCGGTTCGTTCCCTCGGTCCTCGTGTCTGTACACGTTCTCTCGTTCTGCTGTTTTCCTGCTTTCCTTTTAACCGTCCCGCTCCGCACGCTGTTCTTCAACCTCTCACTTCATTCCAATGTTTCCTCTCTTTCCTGTCCAATCCCTCTGTGCCGCCTCCGACCCTGTAGGATGAGGAGCAACGGCAGGCTGTAAGTGTCCCCCTAGCAACATTACACACACGCCTTACGTCAGCTAGACGGCTTTTTTTAAACCTTATTCTCTCTCTCTCTCTGTCTCTCTCTCTCTCTGTCTCTCTCTCTCTCTGTCTGCGTCTCTCTGCCAGGCACAGGCGGCAGGCTCCGCCCAGGCCTCGCCCTCACGGCCAATCCCAGCGCCGGTGCGCTCGGCGGGCCCCTCCCCTACTCAGGTGTCAGCGCACGGCCCTCAGGACTCCCTGGCTGGGGTCGGGGGTGACGTGAGAGAGGCCTTCTCCCAGGGTGAGGCCCGCCGCCCCGCTGTCTCCCTCAAAGATCTGTCTGCCATTTTATTGATGGGCCTCTCCCAAACGACTTCTCTGCTAATGCCCTTTCTTTCTCTCTTCTTTCTCTCACTCTCTCATAATGTCTTTCTCTATCCTCTTATAACCCTTGCTCTCTTTTTTCATATCTATCTATCTATCTATCTATCTATCTATCTATCTATCTATCTATCTATCTATCTATCCATCCATCCATCCATCCATCCATCCATCCATCCATCCATCCATCCATCCATCCATCCATTCATCCATCCATCCATCCACATACGCCAGACTTACGCTCTCCCTTAACACATCCTTATTGATAGTAAGATTAGATTATTCAAGATAAGTTTTTGTTTCAAATATAATGTACCTTTTTATGTGAATTTAATAGTAAAACATTAAGAAAAAAAAAAGTTTGTATTGTGTCACAGATACTAAAATACACATAGGAAAATTCCGGTGTAGAATATATGAAAGAGAATATATGTTTTTACTACTTTAGTCGTTTTCCTCACAGCAGAACAATTTTGCATGATTTACGGTCCCACAGATGAAAGCCCATTTACAGAGAGAGTACCCGAAGCAGACAACATGCTGTTTTGGCTCTCACCTGCGGCCTTCTCGGTCTTTAAAGGAACGTCCTGTTAATGTGTCTGTTCTATTGTAGGGGACAAGTGCAGTAGATAGAGTTAGAAACCTGTTCCCTCTCATTTAGAATGAACACGTGATCTGTCCTATTAGGTCAAGCTAAAGTTGTTGTTGTATTTTTCTATTTTGCATGAGGTTTGTTGTATTACTGTGGACTACTACTCCTACTACTGTTGTGAAGCATTGTTTTTTTTTTATTCCTATGTAATAACAATTGCACACTATTTGATACCAAGAGGGTGTTCCCATGTCCTCCTCAGGTAAACGCTTCTAGACAAGAGAACAAGTTATTGGAGGAGTGTGACCAGCTGATAGACATCATCCAGCAGAGGAGACAGATCATCGCCACGAAAATCAAGGAGGGAAAAGTACTGTACACGTTAAAACTCCAAATGAATGGAATCCTTAAATCCTAAACCCAATACGTTTTAAAAGTGTGTTTATTCCATTTTATTTTAATTTACAAGGAGACGACTACGTGATATGTTCGACTTGTCCTGGCTCACTCTGACAGACACCAGTTATATTTATGTTTCTCCTTGAGTTTGCGTTAGGGAATTTCCCTTTTTTTTTGCCAAAGATGGGGTCCAAACATTGGGAAGACTGTATCTATAGCTTTAGAGTCAGTCAACATGCAAAGCCTTTCGATGACTATGCTGCCCCTCCAGGGACCCGCACAGACATGAGACGCACGGTGGCTCTTTGTCTCAACGCGTGATTTAATTTTCTTTGCAATTTATATCTCATAAAAACCTGCGTTGTCATCTTATTTAATCCTCGCTCCGAAGAGGCATCTCATCAAACTGCTGCGAAAGAACAAGGCAACAGGGAAGCCACGTTTTTAAACTGACACTAATGGGGGAGTTAGAACAAATCCACTCTGTTTCCTGAGTAGTTTCCCTTTCCATTCACCCATTAGATGTCATTAGAGAAGCCGGAGGGACTGCTGTGGCATGCTGTGCCATGCTCTGCGTCGGTCTGAGAGCAACGGCGCTTCCTGCAATCCCCCCTCAGAGGAGCACAGCTTCCTTCCTCGCCCCGTGCCTCTTGTCAGAGCCCCACTCACGGTTTCCCTGCTGTTAAAGGTCCAATGAGGCCAGAATTGCCACCTCCTCCCATGGGGAGGACACCAGCCCGCTGGTTACCATGGTGATCTGACTGATGGGGACATTCCGAATGTCGTGCTCAAAGTTTATCTCTGAAGGGGTTGGCTTTTCACAAAAGCTAGGGTCAGCAGGATACTTCCACGAGGGAATCATTGTAATGCAATTGTTTTGTATTCAAACAGTGCAAACGATTGAGAACACCTCTTGTCTTGTCAACCAAATTTCAAAATGTGAACGGCACTCAATGCTTTTCAAGGGTAAAGAACTGAACAATTTATTTTGTGGAGCGTTTGAACTGCACTGTGTAAAGGCACTGTTATATAATTAACGATTTGACCTCAATTTGTCCTTCTCGTCTCTCCCTCACCGAATGAATCCATAATTAATTTTCTTACCAGGCTGTGAGGTTGAGGAAGCTAGCCCAGCAGATAGCGAGCTGCAAGCAGTGCATTGACAGATCCTCTTCACTCATCACTCAGGCTGACCAAACCCTCAAAGAAGGAGACCCTGCGCGATTTCTCCAGACGGCCAAAAACATCTGTGAGAGGTAACAATACAAACGAAACCCTCGAGCAGAGATACAGAGCGACGTGCCTGAGATGAACCAGCCGACAAATCGCTGTTGTGTTTCAGGGTTTCCATGGCAACCACGTCCTCTCAAATCCTAATACCAGAGATTAACCTCAATGACACCTTTGACACTTTTGCGTTGGACTTCACAAGAGAGAAGAAGATGCTAGAAAGCTTAGACTATCTCACAGGTAAGGGGAAATTCAACAGCACACATTTTTCACGTTGGAGTGTTTCTCTGATTTGGTTCTTATAAATAATTGCATCATTATATTCCAATACCACATCAAAATGTGCAGTGCCGCAATCCCTGCCAAACCTTTCACTTGAGATATTTGGTGGTAGGCCTGTCATTTCATATCAGTACTTTTTTTCTTATCTCCTGTCGGGGACATTAATGCTTCAGGTCCACTCCCAGATGAGTGAAATGGGTTTGGATTGTCTCAGGCTAAGGGCATACTCAAGATGCACATAACTCTGCATTGGGATAGTGGCTCACAGTGGACGTTGCCGCACACTCAAGTACACACCAGCGTATTCACCTTAGTCCCCGATCGATACTGTACACTGGAACAAGAGCTCGCCAGTTATGGCCTTTCTCTCAACGGAAGGGAATATGTGATCTGGTTTGCTTTTTGCAGTCTTAGCCCCATTTAAATAGAAAAAAGCTGTTCTCGAATGACACATGACTTTGTTTTTCTGTTTCAGCACCAAATCCACCTATAATCCGTGAGGAATTATGCACAGCCTCTTACGACACAATCACGGTTCACTGGACGTCGGACGATGAGTTCTGTGTCGTGTCGTATGAACTCCAGTATGCTATCTTCACTGGCCAGGCCAATGTTGTCAGTAAGCAACTTAATCATTCTTCCCCTCCTTAGGGAGTGGTGCCACTAGCTCTGTGTAATGTTTGTGGTGGAACAATATCCAAAAGCAGAATACTATCTGAAACTGACTTTGACTAGAAGCCCATGAATCATTTTGGGTTTAATTTCATTACCCAGATCAAATAAAACATTTATTCTGACAGCATGGAGCAAGCCTGTGCTCTCCCGCTTTTCATGTGTACAATGAGATATTAGAAATCGCTGCCCTGAATCTCTGTGCCAGCCTGATCTAGGGCAGAGACTAGACGCTGAGTCAGACTGGATTTCAGTCCAGGGACAGATTAGAGGCTAGATAGTACCGCCTTTGGCTAAAGAGAGCAGCAGACTGTTGAAATATATCACACTAACAAGGTCACAGCACACTCAATCAAACAATTGGCCCTCTTTTGCTCTAATGCCCCAGAATATAGAAGGGTGTATTTTGCCATACTTTTGTCTATGGTGAGTAACACATATTCCAGCTAAATTGTATTTTATAAGAAAAACCGACAACCAAACTATTTGACAAGATACTGTGGATTGGAGGTTTCAATATATGTGAACATGTGCTTGCTGATATTTTTTTATTTCAAATACTGAAATGAAACGATTCACCGACAATGCTTTTCTGTGTGTGGAGCAGGTTTGTGCAACTCAGCTGACAGCTGGATGATTGTGCCCAACATCAAGCAGAACCACTACACTGTGCATGGGCTCCAGTGTGGCACCAAATACATCTTCATAGTCAAGGCCATCAACCAGGCAGGCAGCCGAAGCAGTGAACCCGGAAGACTCAAGACCAACAGTATGTCACGTGTATCATAAAATGGATAGTTGAATTTGAACAATGAAAAAAGTATGTAAATAATGTATTACTTCTAATGTTTTATTTTTATTTTAGGCCAGCCCTTTAAGTTGGACCCAAAGTCTGCCCACAAGAAGCTGAAAATTTCCCATGACAACCTGACGGTGGAGAGAGATGAGACATCGTCCAAAAAGAGCCATTCCCAGGACCGCTTTACCAGCCAGGGCAGTTACGGAGTCACTGGCAATGTCTACATTGACAGTGGCCGCCATTACTGGGAGGCACTGATTGGAGGAAGTACATGGTGATGCCCTTTTCCACTCGGACGTTTTAATCAATCTCCCCCTACAAATACCCCGCATTTTAACAGCAGACTGCAGCACTACCAACCACACCACATTGTAAAGTGGAGACATTTTAAAGAGCGACTCTCTCTTTCTCATTGCTCCTCAGGTTTGCCGTGGGAATTGCTTACAAGTCGGCGCCGAAGCACGAGTGGGTGGGCAAGAACTCAGCATCCTGGGTACTGTCTCGCTGCAACAACTCCTGGGTGGTTCGTCACAGCAGCAAGGAGATGCCCATCGAGCCTTCCCCACACCTGCGGCGCGTGGGCGTGCTGCTGGACTACGACTCGGGCTTCCTGTCGTTCTACGATGCTGCCGGCTCACAGCACTTGTACACCTTTGACATCGCCTTCACCCAACCAGTCTGCCCGGTGTTCAATGTGTGGAACAAGTGTTTGACCGTCCTCACTGGGCTGCCCATCCCGGACCACCTAGAGGGGACAGACTGCCAGGATTAGCCACTCTGGTCCAGCGGCATATTATCTGAACACTCCGTGCAAAAGAGACTGACTGTGTTCCTGTACACACTGGTGTGCTGTCAGAGTTTGGTCAAAACCAAGGTTCACCAACAGATTTCACTTGTTCCTAATACATCTATTGTGGTAGAAAAAACATATTTAGATGTATTCATGAAACTGCTTTATTTTATTTACTTCCTTTTTTTGGTGCATTACTTACTTTGCACATTCATGTACAACACATTAATTAGATATTTGGTTAAGGGACAAAAAATATGTTTGATTTCGGCTAGACAATTTTCTTTGCTGCCCCATTGCAGCTCAATTTGGCTTTCAAGCCTCCTCACTTGCATGAATTGTTAGAAGAAAGTTGACAAACCCTTAGTGTGCAACCTGTCAGTTCTTAAATGCAAAGGCAACCGTGTGTTAAAGCCATAATAACAGGACTAGACATTCATGCTTAGGCTCATTCCAGTGTGGTAGGATTGTAAATGTGGACATTTTATTATTTTTTCTTATTTCATTTATGTTTTCTACATTGATTTCGTCACATCAAAACAGATCCCAGCACTTTTAACCCGCAAAACCTGAAGTTGTACTTACCTGATTGAGCACGTCAGCTACTTTAATTTAGAAGCTGTTAATACCACTATGTCAAGAAAAGTTGAGGAAAAGGCAATTTGATTTATGTTAGAAGTGTACTTTTAAGTCAGTGTAAAAATACATTTTCAATTTAATATAATTTATTAAATGTACTTAAATGTAATTACGTGCAATTTATGTAAATACAAATGTGCTAACGACACAATCTTAATCAATAATAATGTTTTCACTTTGGCCCAGCTATTTTTTACATTTGGCAAAAGGGATTGTTCTTAAATCTCACTGTTCACATTTCAAGTTTAAATATCTCTGTTAAAATTTTAATAAAAATCTGTCATTCTAATTGGTATGATTTTTTTTTTTATAGATATAAAAGCTCAACTCAAACCATGGAGGTTTGCACACTCACAATTACTCAGTGATAATTCCAAGATACTAGGTCATAACGTTTCCTTCATTACACCACATTGTCCCTAAAGTGTGCCTCTATTATTTCAGACCACCTAAGAACCATACAACAATGCTCAAATTGTGATAAGATTCCCTCTGACAACTCTTTTTGTCCTGCCCTAGCATGGTTTGAAAACGACTGCCCCTCCTTTCAGGGAGCAGACAAAAAAAAATTAAAGGCTGAACTCAGCGTGACCTCACCATCAGACACCCCCAAGACAGGGATCATGGCAGTGCTTAAGTGCATAAGCATCGCATGGTCCTTATGATAGCACTCAGACTATAACGGATTTTGTCAAAGGGTAGGAATATATAGGTATACTTAAAACATCTACATTTGTGTAATTAGCATACTTTTTTTATATTGAAATCTATGGAAAATGGTTGATTGGCAAATTACTTGGCAGACCAATTTTTAAATGTTACATTTATTAACATGTATTTATTTATTAAACGTTTATCAAATTATCTATTTTTTCTTCTTCATGATAATAATGGTACAGCTCTACCTGCTGGTGAAATTAGCAAAAGCAATTATGTAACGTTTGTCATAATAGGAATTAATGTATTAGGTCAACCTAATAAACATCTATATTATAAAATACATTTATAAGTCCTGGATCCAAGCAGCCAGACAAAAAATTGTGCAGTTATGTAACATTTTATCTTGCAACTATACATGCAACTTCTCTATATCAAGGGATTATCAATAATAATAATAATAATATAATAATATAATTTTTTTCTGATAGCACTATGGGAGAATAAAAAAATATGATTCCTGTCAGTCCCCTTGAAGTGTCAATATGTAGTCCTAATTGTGTTTATCACTGGACATGATCACCTGCAAATCTGTGACTAAATGATTTATTGCACAAGGAAGTGCATCACAACATACATGGTATATAATTGTTTGATTAAGCCCGCCATTGGCAGTGACAACAAGCGTTCTGCATGTCTTCTTTGTATGGTTAGGGAAATTAACTAAACTATGGAAACGGTAGGGGTCACCAAAATCATCTACTCTAAAATAACTGCCTCTGGTAACTAAACAAAATAAGATGTCATTCATTCTGAAATGTTTTCATTAATATACAGGGTATCAATGTGTGTAAACAATATGGCGGTGCAAATGTTTTCAAAGTTCTTTAACATTTTCAAATTAGTTACTTTACTAATTACGTTATCAAAACTATTGTCCATACAAGTTCTCCCAAAAATCAATTCTTTATTTTTCACACTTTCTTACAAGCATACCAAATAGAATGATTAATACTAGACAATTCATTCAAACTAAGCGTTTTCATATTTTAAAGTTGTATTTTCTCCATTTCATTTTGTGGTTTGATTATATTTTGGATTTTAAACAACTGCTGCAAAAAGATATTTTGGATCAGTCATTGGCAGCCAGTGCAGGGTGTGGTGAGCAGTGCTTAAACTTAAAAGTGAAGTAATAATATTTTGAGTTTGAAGACAGACCAGCCAACACAACACGAGACATTTAATATGAGTATGCTTGCCACAAACCTAGTCAAGTATGTGAATGTGAAAAAAATCCATAACGAAAAACGTAGATAAAAAATGAAATGTGAAGAATTTTCTTTTAGAGACTGAAGGCCTACCCCCAAAAAGTACAAACATGTAAATGGAGACGAAATAGTGAATGAGAAATAAATTGTGGAGATAATAATTATCATATTGTTTCATCATTACGTTAGCTCTTACCTATGCTTATCTTAAAGTATGTAGTATGACTCACAATGAGTAAGTTCTCAAGAAAAAAAGGGGACAAAGATAAAGCCTCCATGGGACACAGACAGCAAAGGAAAGATGACAGGAACATCGCTCCGTTGAAACCATAGAAACCGTTGAGTTTACAGACAAACTCCGCCCATTT
This sequence comes from Galaxias rostratus, assembly GCA_036024795.1. Taxonomy (NCBI): domain Eukaryota; kingdom Metazoa; phylum Chordata; class Actinopteri; order Galaxiiformes; family Galaxiidae; genus Galaxias; species Galaxias rostratus. Next base: position 23,228 of record JAVQJS010063402.1, on the reverse strand, counting down.
TCCCGGAACAGGAAGTATCTTCCTGTTGCTGACGTTGTTGCTGAATCTGATGATGGCGTCTACGGACTTGTCTCTTCTGGATCTGACAGAAAAAGATACGCGTGAGAAACTGGCAATATGGGACCGTCGTACCGATGCGATGGCCCCCCTTACAGAAAGACAATCAGACTCTATCCTTGAAATACGAGCTGCTGCTGAAACCTTACCCATTCCCGCAGAGGTGAGTTGTTGCCACAGGCTAACTTTATTAGCCAAAAGCTAGCTAGTTAGCCAGCTGCTAAGCTTAGAGTATTAAGGTCGCTAACTTTGTTAACATTAAGATAACATGCCACCTACTTGCGTAGGAAACCGTGTTATTTGTTGTTACATCTTGGATTTGCCAATCATTTTGATCAGTCGACAGGTGTTAGTTGTCAGCAAAATTGCCACGTCAAGCCTTGCCTGTGATATCCATTCATAATGTTTGAGTATTCGTTCCATACATTAAATATACTATAAGAATATCTGTCTATGTGCTAGGCAATTCACGTAATGTATGCTTATGTCACAACCAAAGTGGGCGCCTGCTGGGGCATCACAGAAAGTTCAGCTATCTCACTGTTTTTATTTTGCAGTTGCCCATTGAGGACTTATGCAGCCTCACATCACGTTCGTTACAGTCTGCGTTTACAACAACTGTTCCAGACTCAACAGAAGACGTCCTGCTCAAGGGATTTCAAATGCTTGACCTGGAGAATGACAGAATAGAAACTGCGCAGCAGGTGCTTTTTTAGTGCTCTATTAGAATCATCACATAGAGTACGGTTTGGTCTTTGGTTTGATGCTCACCCTTACACCGTTACCTTTGCTCTACAGTTTTTTTCCTGGTTTTCTAAACTTCAGACCCAAATGGATCAGGATGAAGAAGCAAAGTACAGGTAACTTATCAGAACATTTTGGTCTACCTAACTAATGTTTCCTGCAGAACTTTTAAAAACATAACGCTCATGCCTTCCCGTTTCTCATGCAGGAAAACCAGAGACCATCTCAATTGTTACCAGGAACAATGTGACTCCATATTGACAGACGTCACTACGGCCCTTGAGCGCCTTGACTCTTTACAGAAACAGTACCTGTTTGTGTCTAATAAGACAGGGACCCTACATGAGGCCTGTGAACAACTCCTCAAAGAGCAGGTATGTGACTTATCCACCTTATTCAAATCTCATGGGATGTGCTGAATTCATTCAGACCGCCACGGTTACCACCACAAGTGTGCTCTTGTTGTCTTAAAAGAAAGGTAATAGGCTTTTCGTGAAACAATTGTTTGTGACGGTTGAATGTTTGAAGTTTGAACACCATTCTTTTTTTTTTTGTTGTTCTTCTTCTACAGGCAGAGCTAGTGGACTTGGCAGAAAACATACAACAGAAGTTGTCCTACTTCAATGAGTTGGAGAATATAAACACAGTAAGCTGCCCTAAACCGTTAATCAACATATTTGGATGTGGCACTGATCTGTCTGTTCACCAAAATTGAGGTTCAGACGTTATTCTGCTTTCTTTTTTTTCCATTGCAGAAATTAAACTCGCCCACCTTGTCTGTTAATAGCGAAGGCTTTATACCTATGCTTTCAAAGTTGGATGACTGTATTGAATATGTTTCTTCCCATGTAAGTGATCTAAATTTGCAAGCAAAATTATTAGAACTATCATAGGAGGTTTACTAACGTACCATTTGTGTTGCCATCAGCAAGCATTATCTCTATTATGCTTTCATTCACTGATTGCAGCCCAACTTCAAGGACTACCCAGTTTACTTGGCCAAATTCAAACAATGCCTTTCTAAAGCTATGCACTTCATGAAAAGTCACATTGTGAACGCTATGCAGAATCTCACCACCCAGTTAACTAAAAGGGTAAGAAAGAGTTTGAATCTACATTTGATAAATTGTACTCACAAACGGTGAAAGTTGCCTGTTTGTAGAGTTTTTGGGGTTGTGATATGATGTTTTGCTTTACAGGATCCACTGGGCCTGGCAAATGCAGATAATGCCTTTACACTGTATTATGTTAAGTTTAGGGCAGCTGCACCAAAAGTCAGAGTGAGTATGTTTCATCGTTGACTTTCTATCCTCTTTTTTCACCAAAAGCAGATTATTTAAAAACTGATTAAGCTCATCAGGCTCATTTTTTTGTAAGTGTATGTGTTGATTAATTGCAATTATTTCTCTTTCAGACACTGATAGAGCAAATAGAAAATCGGGCTGAGAAGATTCCAGAGTAAGCATTGTCATTTGTCAGTTCAAAAATATACTCCCAGGCTTTTCTTTGTCTTAATGTCTTTAGTACCTTACACTGTGCTGTGGTTAGGTACCATCAGCTACTGGATGAAATCCACAAGTGCTACCTGGACCAGAGAGAACAGCTACTGAGCCCCTGCATCACCTCCACTATCACTGACCTGACCAGCCAAAACAGCAAAGACCACTGTGCTCTGGTAAAATGAACCCGCCTGGTTTTATATGGCTCAAGGTTCATTCTCACATTCGCTTGTAATGATTACCGGTAGCTGTATCTGTAACACAATGTTGCCGTCAGCCATCATTGCCCTTTTTCTTACTTGACTCAACAAGAAATCAACTGAAAATTGGAGTTTGGGGTTAGCCTGCTACAAACGTTTGTAATGTAAACCCTTTTTTGGATATATGTAAAGACTATCCTTACAATGTTATTTTCAGTGACAAATATGTCTGCCTGTTGACTGAATGTATGTTCCGTGTGATCCCCAGGTCCGCAGTGGCTGTGCCTTCATGGTTCACGTTTGTCAGGATGAACACCAGCTCTACAATGAATTCTTCTCCAAGCCCACTCTCAAACTCGAGTATGTTGAGTTATGAAACAAAGCTAGCCTGGTTTTTATCACAGGAACCAATTGTTTTGCAGCTCATACTATACGCCCGCTCTCAAGATGACATGTTATTTATCTGCAGAAGGTCTTTGTTTTCTTGGTCTGTGTAGCAAATAGTTCAATGTTCCACAACACAATCCCAGAGTACACTTTGTAACTGTGTTGTCTTTGTTGGAATTCCCAAATAATATTTACTCGGATTAAGCTGCTTACAATGGCAACTACTCCCTTTTTCAGAGAACGTAGCGGTTATTATTCAAATTAACTTAATTTAAGTTCTAGCCTAGCACAAGCCGCTTCACACAGCTCTCGTCTACTGAAAGGTGATGGAAGCCTAATGCCTTGGTGTGTGACTTCCCGGTTGTAGCGAGCTGTTGGAGAAGCTGTGCGGTTCCCTGTACGACGTGCTGCGACCCCTCATCATCCACGTCATCCACCTGGAGACGCTTTCCGAGCTTTGCGGGATCCTCAAGAACGAGATGCTGGAAGACCACGTCCACAATAACGGTAAACATCGCATTAACATGGAGGGGTTCTAATTTATTAGGATTATTATGGAATAGGTTTAGTATTTTATTTACTCTCCTTTTTATGCTGTGTGTGTGTGCGTGTGCGTGTGCGTGTGCGTGTGTGTGTGTGTGTGTGTGTGTGTGTGTGTGTGTGTGTGTGTGCGCGTGTGTGTGTGTGCGTGCAGCGAGGCAGTTGGGAGCCTTTGATGCCGTGGTGAAGCAAATGCTTGAAGACGTCCAGGAGAGGCTGGTCTACAGGACCCACATCTACATCCAGACGGACATCATTGGCTACAACCCGGCCCCTGGGGACCTGGCCTATCCGGAGAAGCTGGAGATGATGGAGGTGAGGCTCCCCGATAAGCTGCGACCAATCCCAACCAAATCACTGTCCATGACCATCAGCCACAGGCACATGTTGACCCCTAATTCTCTCTCCTTTCTTGTCAAATCCTACGTTTGGCAACAGAAAATCGCTCAGAGCTTGAAGGAGGAGCAGATGAAGCTGATGGCACAGGAGTCGTCCTTTTCCGAGGTGCAGCTCGAAGACGCGCAAACCCGAAGAAGCAGTAATGCAAGTCAGTCGACGCAGATTTATATGAACATTAATATTACAGATGTAGTATGTTGGTAGGGAGAATTGGGCAAAAACGGATCCGAATTAGAATTGTAACAGCCTAAAAAAGTCAAATTCCTGTGTCTTATCCCTCCTATCTTTCTCCGAAGCACCACCTTCAAACGGTGTTAACACATGCCCGTGTGCTAAGACACACTCGTTAGCCAGGTCAAAAGGCTCCCATACTGCTGTGCTTTTAACAAGGAGTGCGCATGAGAGGCGATAGACATGCGGGTAGCCATTCTTCCTTGCAACTGTCCATATCGAAAGCTTGTCAAACGCAAACCAACGATTTCTTAGAGGCTTAATAAAAGGGCATATGGCGCCCAAATATCGCACGTTTTCTCTCAGAGTACTTGATTTATTGATATCTGCCAGGCGGTAGGTAATAAACGTAAAGAGGAAATCAAGCATGTTATCGCTGAGTAGCAAATTAGGCTTGCATTCAGCACCTTAAAAACATTCATACCTATAATATTGTCGGTGGCATTTACATTTGTGTGTTCTTTATTTGCCGTCCGTCTGGTCTTTGTCACAGGCACAGACTCTTCCCGTCTGCAGGCGTCCATCTCCCCTGCTGATCTGCATGGCATGTGGTATCCAACAGTCAGAAGGACGTTGGTGTGCCTCTCCAAGCTCTACAGGTGCATTGATGTAAGTAGGCTCCGACCATTTGGTACGTTTCCACGTCTCAGGCCAGACCGTCATGATCAGAGCGTCCCGATACGATCTGTAAATAAAGCCAGGTCGTGTCGTTTGGCATTCGTTATAATCCATCTCGAGATTTGCAGTCATTGTCCCGTGTCTGTTTCCTCTCTGTGCTGATGAATGTGCTTGTGTTTGTTTTTTTAGAGAGCGGTCTTCCAGGGCTTATCTCAGGAAGCCTTATCTGCCTGCATCCAGTCCCTGCTGAAAGCCTCAGAAGTCATTCTAAAAAACAAGGTTGGCAAGGCTGCTGCGTTCTAGAGCCGCTTAGTGTTTTTCTATCCTGGTTTGTGTTGACAGTAGAAGCACCACTTTAAACCTGGTATGCAGTTGCGTGAATATGGATTTGCCCCCCTGCCATTTTTTTTTCACGTTTGCGGCACTTTAGTCGTTTCAGATTAGACAGATACAACCTGAATTATCAGGACAGCTGTTAAACTATTTCATTTACTGAACTGAAAAACCATACACTGAAAAAGTAATTGCTCCCAAAACTTGATAAAGAGTTGTGCCACCGTTAACAGCAATAACTGCTATCAAACGCTTATGATAATTTGCCTTTCACTTCGCTGTGGAGAAACCTTGGCCAGCTTTTTGGTACATAATTGCTGTAATTAAGCCATGTTGGAGGCCTTTCTGGCCTTAGCTGCACACTTAAGATACCCCCCCCCCTCCCACACACACACACACACACACACACGGCATCTCAATGGGATTGAAGTCAGGACTTTGACTAAACCAGTCCAAACACTGAAATGTTTCTCTTTAGTCATTTAGTTCTGAATTTGCTCTTGTGCTTTAGGTCTTTGTCTTGTTGCAAAAGCCAAGGTATGTTTGAGCTTTCTCAAACAACTCTCCCATGGTTGCCTATTTCGCCCAGTGTCTGTCTTTTGGTGGAATTGTAAACGCAGACTTTAACTGTTTCAAGTGAAGCCTGCAGTTCTTTAGATGTCTGCATGGGTTCTCCCATGACTTCCAGGGTGAGTATTCAACGTGCCCTTGGAGTGATCTTGGTGGGGCAGCCACTCCTGGGAAGATTCAAAACTGTTCAATTGCTTTTCCCTTTGGAGATAATGGCTCTCACAGTTGCTCAATTGAGTCCTAGAGCCTTAGGAATGGCTGCCTGTCCCTTTCCAGACTGATTGGTCTCAAAACACTTTTTTTTGTCTTATCTCTGCTGGAATCTCTTTTGACTTGGTCGTAGCGTGTTGCTTGTTGACACCTTGTAGCCAACTTAAGTTTAAAGTGTGCTATTCAAGTGGTGTTTAGAATTAACAGGTCTAGCTGTAATCAACTAGTGTGTGTGTGTGAAATCTTATTGAATCCTGTATTCAATTAAATTTGGTTAATTGATCAATTAGGTAACCATTGGGGCAATTACATTTTCACAGGTTATGAGTATTTAATTTATTGAAGGGAAAATAAATGATTTAACAATTATTTAAATCAAGTAAAAACGTATTTCCTGTTAGATCAGGTTCTGTTTGGCTTCTGATAAAAGTCTGCTTTGACGATTGCTTGATGATCTGAAACAATTAAGTGACAAATATGGGAAAATAACAAAGCAGCAGGAGGTCCCACACATATTCACACAACTGCATCACACAGCTGTAGGTGGGTCATGGCTGTTTCTATTAGTGTTGTCTTCAGATCATTGCCAGGTTAATTTCCAGGGAAGTAGTCAATACTGAGAACTCATTTAATAGGTTTTCTATCAGCTTCATCAGTGTGTTCAGCAGACCATTTTATATTTACCGACTCCTCTCACCTTCGCGTTGGCTGTCGATATCTGTGTTTACAGGCTTGCTGTTGCCTTGCACTTCAAAAGAATAACCAGTCATAAGTCCCCAAGAATATGCCTTCCACCCAAATAGCTTTTTCCTTTTGCGCCTTTCACTAAACGGATTACATCTATTTTTCAGAGAGAAGCTGCAAAAGTGTTAATGGGGTGTGTCTGTGCAGGATGTATAAAGCATTAGCAGACAGCTTGCATGGCTGCACTGAATCCTCATCAGGACGTCGTTTCCCTCAGACGTCGTCGGCGCTCCTCTCATGTCTCTGCTGTTCCGCTCGCTCCCGCGGCAGATGCGCTTTTGTTGTGGTTTCCGCCGCGTTCACCGCCAGTGTTTCCGTCCTCCGCAGACCCAGGCAGATGGACAGCTCTTCCTGATCAAGCACCTGCTGATCATGCGGGAACAGATCGCACCCTTCCACACTGATTTCGCCATCAAGGAAATCTCCCTGGACCTGAAGAAAACCCGAGGTGAGCTCATTAGATAAGAGGCTGGCGACGCCGCGCTCCGTAAAGCCACTTATTGCATTCCCCCCAATCGTCAGGGGGCTTGGGGTGGGCCCGTTTGAAATGCTCCAACAGCAACAATTAAAGTGAAAATAGCAGGGTAATCTAGCCGCGTGATCAATTAGGAAGCTGGGGCTTAGGGCAGACTGCTATCCTTCTCGTCTCAGTCAAGGTCACTTTTTGTTGTGCCACTAGAGGGCACTCTTATCCTTCTGAAGGAGCCAGGTCTGATCCCACTGCTCTTGTCTTTAGACGCTGCCTTCAAAATCTTCAACCCCAAGACCGTCCCCAACTTCTTTCGTCTCAACAGCCACAATGCTATCCTTGAATTTCTGTTAGAGGTAAAACATTTGTACATACATATATATATATATAAATATACACATTCACATGTATGCAAATATACTCCGTTTGTAACGTATTTTGCGTCTCCACCACTCGTGTTAAAACTACTACCACCACTAAAGCATTTCTTTGCCTCGATCCCTCAGGGGACACCGGAGATAAAGGAACACTACATCGACTCGAAGAAAGAGGTGGACCGACACTTGAAGTTCAGCTGCGAGCAGTTCATCCAGCAGCAGACTCAGATCTTTGTAGGGAACCTGGAGGAGTTTCTCACCAAGGTAACGTGTCGGACAGCATGGAGGCAGACACTGCCCGAGGCGCACACTGCAACAGTCTGACCTTGGATTTTTTTTTTTTTTTTTTGCTGCGGAGCTACCTGGCCTAGCCTTTTGTTTACTTTATCAGTGAAGGTCGTAGGAAGTGTTCCCGATAAATTAAAAATAGTGTGTTTCTTCAATTTGGATGCCTGGTATTTTGCTCTCAGTTTAGCATTTATTCGAATCAATTTAGGCATGCGTCTGAAGTAGTTGGCAATACGAATAAAAATGGGTCTTTCACTGGGAGTAATGAGGGATGTTCTCTGGTCGGTGGCAGGTGTCAGCACTTAAAACAATGGCAATCCAAGGTGGTCCGACATACAACCTTTCTGAGCAACCTTGGGCACAACCTGGTGAGAGATGCTTCCGGAAACGCCGGCAGCTTCATATTTCATCACAACCTCTAAATCAGGGGCTGGAATGGCTGTCACTGAAAAATGTTTTTTTTTTTGTTTTGTTTTTTTACCGCTGCTTTCAGCAAAGATCAACGACATAGTGATGGCTACCTACAGGGTGATGAAGAGCAAGCTGCCAAGCACATTACAGAGCATGTCCTTGTACCTGGCCAACAGAGACACAGAATTCATCCTCTTCAAGCCTGTCCGGGTAGGTGGCACACACAGTCTCCTCTCCAAAAGCCCTTGATAAACGCTCAGAAAAAATCTTTAAACCATTTATGTGGCTAGAGCACAGCCTTTTTTTCAACACATTTGCTATTAAGTCTACATTTTGAGTTGTATATCTCCAAATAGAGAAATCTTTGGGGCTGAGCGCGTGCCACTTATGAAAGTGCTATGCTAAGTGAATCGGAGCGAGGGAAAACATTCCGCGGTTGACATGGAAACAAGGTGCCGAAAGGACTGGAGGGCCAGATGGAAATGTATTTGAAGGCTCTATCCCTGCCGTCTTTCCGACGCCCTCCCTAACAGGATGGCATCCTTTATTCCACAGAACAACATACAGCAGGTGTTCCAGAGACTGCACGCCTTGCTGCAGGAAGAATACAGTGGAGAAGACCTGCAAATTATTGCTTGTCCCTCCATGGAACAGGTGAGCTGTTCAATGCCATCTTATACCGCTGTTCAAAATCCCATTGCAAGCCACATCGATAAGAACGGTGACATTGTATACAAATGCATATGGTTTTCAGGAGGAAGACATTATAACCAACCCATTACGCATCGCACTCTTTCGCTGTGTTGCAGATCAACCTGCTGCTGTCAGTGAATAAATAGCCTCGGGGCATGAAGATACTGTGGTGACGGGGTTAAGCCCTTTCCGGACAGCAGAGTGGCAGCAGGACTCCAGCCTGGAGTCGGGACACCTGTGTCTAGTAGGGCAGGGGACCAGAGGATCCCTCTGTGGTCCTTAGGCTGGACTCAAGAGACAGCAACGACCCCCGCACGAGGCCAAAGATTTCCCACTGGCACCGGGGCCACAAGACGTCCAGAGTCATCCTGTAGCAGGGCAATTCTGACTTTATTTCGGTACCAAGCTTGATCAGTGCTTGTTAGATATTGGTTTAAGGGTCTGGGCTGGTTCTTCTTCTTTTATGTGGGTGCAATCAATAGGGGGAATGTTGTATCAACTGAGCTTCTCTCGACAAAGGTAGATTATGAGTCTTAAGAGTTTGCACATCGAGCAGCGAGGCTAGAAAAGCCGGGTGAAAAGTGTTGAAGTGCTACGATAAGGACCCTCCAGCCAAGAAAATGAAGGCTCGCTCATCAACAAGGTAACTAATGGGCACACCGGGCCCAATACTCATGCTTACCTTTCTTTCCCTTAATGGAATTAGACAAATATGGAAGAAACATGCTACATAATAATGTAAGTCTTCGGTGGAGGCCTTTTGACTAAAAGGGGCAGTCAATCTCTTAAGACATCCTGTGCTACAGAGCTCTCAGGTTTAACAGACTCCCTTCTTGTTCGCGTAACTTCTAGAACAGGTCGACTCACCTATGTCCACGTTTCCCAAAGGATTCTTCCATGTGCTATTCATGAAAACGTTTTTTCTTAACTTTTGTCACACGATGTAAACGGCGGTGTAAGGATGACCCTAAAATGATTTTTTTTTTTTTTATTTGTATTTTGGATGTGTAAAACTTTTAGCCTGCTATGAATGAAATGTTGAGCTGTTTTGCACTGTACACGTTAACTGAAGTGATCTATCAGTGTGTTTGCTTATTTTGCTCTATCCACTGAGTTGATAAATAACAAGGCTGGTATGAAATGAGTTTGCTCTTTTCCAATGTTCTCTGTATACAATTATTTGTATAGTTAAAACTATTTATAAACATTATTAAAACAAGATAACATACATTCTAACATTTTACCATGTATTTTCAAAGTTAAAGGGCTTTGGTAGCAAAGTCTAAGGTTCCAGCCATCTTTCCATACTGTTTTTCCAGTTGTGTCCTTAGTCTCTCCATCTGTGAAATGAGGCTGTACTGGGACTTGAGCTTGCTTGGGCTTAAGGCATGAGACTGTTGGTAGGTCATGTAGGACTGGATCTTCTCCAGAAGAGCGTCGATTTCAGCTCTCTTTAGCTGGAGATGTCTCTGGACCATGTCTGGGCACGGTAACATTAGGCCTTTGGCTGGGTCCAGCTGGCATAGGAAGAGGGCATGTTCAAACACGACGTATTGCCTAATTTGGACTTGTGCCTACTTTCACTGTATTTTGCTCATACTATGCCATTGTAAAGTCATTCATTTAGCATTTCGCCAAATAGGCCACATGCACTTACTTGGAATCTGGTCCCTACGTTGAGTTGTACACTATTCTTGCCAGCAGTGAATGTAAGGTGGATGCAATCCTGGCTCTGGATGCTGATAGTAATGTTTGGGTTGAGGGCCAGACAGAGGGTCCTAAAGGGAGGCACGTGAATGTGGGGGTGGGGGTTGTGGTCTAGCCAGCTCCAGCGCATCTTCATTGCCCCTGTGTCAGTGCTGCAGGAGCCCCCTAGCTGGGTCAGATTCACCCTAACCAACCCAGCAATTGCAAATGAGCAAGTCACATCTAAAGCAAATAGACCCTTAGCACACAAATATTCTAATACATAACAAAACATGTTATGGAAAAGATATGTTCATTGTATCTACCAGATCAGGCCGTTCTCATGATAGCAAGTAGCCTGGCCCTTGGTATTAAAGGTGGCCTGTATGTTTGGAAGCAGATCTCTATCTTCGAGGATCACGTACGAAAAGTATACAGTATTCACAGCTGAGATGATAACGGCAAGCCTTCCTGACGGGTAACTTTAAGAGCATTAAGGCTAAAAAGATTTTTAGTCAATCTAATCAAGTATACACATTTCTACACCACAACAAAACAATAAAATACACTGCTATATACATATAAACACCAGTACATTGCAAAAGGATACTAAATTTGTCCGGTTCCATCTGGGAATATTGTGATGAACGTTTGGCCATTATTGTAAAGTTTGATAAGTGTGCCTTTTCTCTGTGTAGTCAAAAAGGGTTCTTTTAATGGATATGGGGATGGAAATTGATTTAAAATGGACAAAAATCATCTTTTAAAGACCGTTTGAGAGAGCTTAGCACATTAAATACCTTCTGCCCTTGGTCTTCACCATGGAGCTTGAGAGTGTCTGGAGAATCGATTTCCATTTCAGGGAGCGACGTTTCATCTTTGGCGGTCCAAACCTCATTTGAGAGTCGATAGCATATGGTGTTTGGCATGTTTTCTTCTGCAATGTTAAGCGCACGCCAGAACAATTAAAAAAGGTAGATCAATACAGTGCCTTTACATCCAGCTACAATCAGAGAGTGTTCCAGTTCCTAACCCTCTTGATTGAGCTGAGATCCTAAATTCGGTTTCTCAGCGGCCAAACAAATCTTCTTGCTAGAATTAAAGCAGTTTCTGCATTAGAACTTTGTAGTGATACTATTTTCTTAACAGTATAATTTAGTTTCCAATACTGAAAATCCATTACATTTCTAACCTAACCTTTTGACAGGCTGCTGCTCAATAGTCCTATTATACTGCATGACAGCAACATTATCACCATGGCGTAACTTGGCAATCTCCCACGTCACCTCACAACAAAACAACTGAAAGGAATACACACACGTGGCACAACACAGAATCGAATACTTAGATAAGTGTACAGACATTCGAAAAAAGACAAATTACATTAAACACATTTAAAACGCGCACAAAGCATTTGTTTTTATATGGTTTAGTTATTAATGGTATGGGTTTACTCCATGGAAGATAAATATTTTACAAGGTATGCTCTCCCACCTCCCTTTGATCCGCATAAGTGGCTAGTATGTCTTCGGTCACTGGAGGTTTCCTGGGTAGCTGGCAGTACTCACAGAGCTGAGACGTGGCGTCGTTTGAGGACTCCATTGATGAGTCGGAACTGGAAGTGCTCTATAGAAAATTACATTCTGAACGTAGACATATACCAATACGTTTCCCCCATACACTACCTTCCTATGTTGATTGAATAATGTACAGTTTTATAACATTCAATTTCACAGAGTTACATCAGCGATTTATAATAATATTTTGGGAGAGACAGGGTTGTCGGGAAAAAAAAAAGTGGGGAACTTCTTCTTACTGTGTCAAAATTAGTTGGAGATCGTTGACTGTCTACTTGGCAAGCTGTGGGAGTTTGGGGATCCTTGCTGAGCATATTCCACACTTCATTATCCAGGGACTTATCCAACTCAGAGTGTTTAGAAAGGCTCTGAGGAGCGAAAACAAAGGCAGTTCATCTTTTATTAAAAGCTCTGTGAGGTGTTCATCTTGCACCTCATGAATAAGTAAGAACATGAGGAAACTCCAATTCCCCTTGTAAGATACTGTGCAACTATTCTTGAGCAGTGGTTCATGGGAGAGAAAATTAAAACACTGTGTGACACTGGTTCAGCATTTATTTACGCCTGGTAAACTAACCCTGGAAAACTCACTTGACATTTTCTAAAGAAAGCAGTGCAGAGCCTCCGAAAGCCAATTTATCAGGCCACCTTTTCAATATGAAATGCTATCTATGCAAAACACCTGCCTACCTCTGGGTAAAGGTCTGTAGCAGGAACCCGTGAAAGACTCCTAAATTCCACAGCAGGATCTGAGACATCTGATGGACTATGGCCTGCAAAGAAACATCAAATTACACAATATCAAAAAAATTAATGCACAGCAATTTATGAAAAAAATAAACATTAATTCTTTAAAATACCTGACTTCCTCCAAAGATTGTCATTGTCAAGTTTTTCTTTCTCCACCCAGGCCCAGTCAGTCTGGGTGTTGGTGCATTTTCTAATGACTACTTTGCCATCAAAGTCATGCAGTTCCATATATTCATTCGCACAAGAGCTGCCAACTGAAGTGTCTCTGTGTCACAAATGATCAACACTTTAGATCAGAAGGTGAAATGTTAAGCTAGATAAATAAATCAAACGGTATATTTTCCCTGTCTAACCACTTTCTCAAAGGCAATGGTCAGGCTACAGTCGACAAAGCAAATGCCTACCGTGTGCACATTGAAGCATCAAACAACGCATGATCCTTCTGGTCATTATCATCTGAGTGACAGAAAATCATAACAGTTTCATAGCAGCCATTATCAAGAAAGCGGACTTAAATCAAATGTACGTTGTTGTTAAAAGGCTCCAAAGGACAACATGTGCATATAGTCCGCAAGCCTTGCCATTACATATGGCGTTGCTCCCCGTCTCTAAGTTATTATTGCTGCATTGTTGTGTGATTTCCACTTTCCCTTCGACAGTATGATTGCTGCAGGAAAGCGGTAGCGCGTAACTAAACTGCTGTTCTAAACTAGTCTTTACAAGACCGTTTTCAAACGTAAGCGCAAGTGCCGACTGCTCGTCCTCCTTTGTTGGTGACTTTGAAGGAGGCGATAGTGATTCCTCTTCAAAAAGTTCCTTGTGAGACTGTTGACTCATTGCACAGCCGAATCGTATATGTCATACACATCAACCAGATGTTTCGAGGAAGGCCAGCGTGTCTAGGGCATGCTCAAATAAAGCGTTGTATTTACTCCATAGCAACAACAGTCATTACGTCGTCGTTCTCAATAACAACAATAATATCACGATGGATTGGCGATCTGTCCAGGGTGTACCCTGCCTCTCGCCCGAAGTCAGCTGGGATAGGCTCCAGCCCTCCCTCCGTGACCCTGTGCATAGGATAAGCGGTTCTGATAATGGATGGATGGATGGATATCAGTAGCCTACTTGGGATGAAGTAGCCACATTCACGTATCATTATATTATTTATCGATACGGGGTAACCAATACTGAGACTACGTCCTTTGGCAGCAATGTCTCGATCACAAGACACACATAATGAAGACAAATGTCTAAAGAAAACATTTAAAAATAAACAAATAATAAAAAATGTGTTAATACTCAGTAAATGATTTATAGTCTGTCCCACACAGACCTTGCAGGTTCCTCCACAAAGGGGGCTCATCATTGCCTGTCAAATGATGTTATTGATAGAGGAGTCCCCTTTGGGGTTTTTGCTGCTCTCCGGAGTATATTAACTTCAGGGCTTGTCAGAATGAAATACAAGGATCCCGAATGGTTTGTTTGTAGACATTGTTAATACAAAATCATAAGGAAGAACACATACACTCATTACAATATCGGTTCCTTTGAACTCATTAGTTGTTGTATCTTTCTGGGTGACTTTTCGATTTGCTTCTTTAGTCTTTGCATCTGAGCAATGAGGCTGTATGGGGGTTTGATATTTTGGGGATTGGCAGATCGCTGGTAAGACATACAGATTTGGATATGTTCTAGAAGAGAGTAAATCTCCAGGGATTTTATTTGAAGATCAATCTGCATGATGTCTGGCTCCAGAAATCCGAGGCCCTTTGGATGAGTGAGCTAGAGACAAAATACCAGTTATTAAAAGAGTAGTCATTTAATAAACAGAATAAATAGTAGCTGGGAAAGACGTTTATAAAGGGGAATTGGATGACTTAGTCTCAGTGCACCCGGTCTTGATAATGCAGCGTTAGTTTTACCCACCTTGAGCTTGGCACCTACATTGAAGCGCACGCTGCTTTGACGGTAAGAAAAAGTGAGGTACATCTGCTTCTGTGAATGGACACGCACACTCATAAGGGAGCCCAGGGCCAGACAGAGGGGCTGAAAGGGAGCTGCCTGTATGTGGGGCTCGAGGTCCAGCCAACTCCAGCGCCTCCTCAAGGCACCGGTCTCACTACAGCAGAAGCCTCCGATGGGGGTAAAGTTCACCCTTCAAACATTAGTGCGTTATTACTAAAATGACTATTAATGGAAGATGTAGCATACTATGCTGACAAAGTGTGAAGTTGTAGTAAGAGTGTTTACTTTCAGGGTCCCTCACTTCCCATGAGATCCAATGCTCGTTATTTAGTAAGCAATATGGGGACATTTATTCTCATGTGCTCAAAGTTAATCCAGATCAATACATACCATATCCAGCCATTGGGGTGGTAACATGTTGACTGGCCTCTGTTAGTGAAGATGGCCCGGATCCTGGGCTCTTTGTCTTTGTCCTCCATGACAACGAAGGTGACGTCCCCCGTTCCCACAGAGGAGATGACGATAGCCATGTTCCCAGAAGGGTAGCTGTGCCTCCATTAAGGTTTATCCTCGACATACTTCAAACTACTCGGAGAATTAAATAAATCCGAAAGGCTAACTTTGTCGCTTTGAAAAGGATACAAAACATTCCCAGTTTTATCTGGATATAAGGTGATGAAAGGTTTGCCACTTGGGTATAGTTTCACAATGATGTGACTTCTCTGATACACAAAGCATTTAGACATCACAGTCATCAAAATCCCGTGCAATTTGCACTGCCTAGTTTGCTCTATCAAATGACTAAAATGATACACCATCCTCAGGAGATAAACAACATTCTCCAGGTCCTGTCTGGTACGATGGGACCTGAGTTTCTGCACGACCTGGTACCCGTCTCCACGACGACAGCTCTTTGGAAACAGTTAAACATACCTTCCGGTGGCTCTCTGCCTCCTTCTGCAAGGTAAACAGGCCGGTGGTGTCGATGATGTTCATGTGAGCAAACTGAGGTTCCTCTTTGATAATGCAAACCTCACTGGACAGTCTGTAAGAGATGGTTTTGGTCTGCAGTCCACCTGAAAAACAGATATTTTAGTATTGATTTCTATTATCTCAGGTGGGGCAGACATGAGATGCCCTTATGTTTAATAACTCTTCCATAATTTATAGCCATTTAATGTAGTCTGCTTAATTCTTGAGAGAGAACCTTAAGATGAACTCTTACCCGAGAACAATTGATTCTGATTCCCTGACTTCTGCACCCTCTTAAGTTCCCATTCCCTCAACCTAAATTGGAAATGGAAGTTGAATTCCCTCTCACAAATTAAAAGGTGGAAGGGAAGGGCTGTACCAAGACATGATTATGAAGCAACTCTCAGAGAATCTAGAGCTCTAAGACTCAAATATTTGTAGCTAAACTTAAACTTCACTGTTTGAAAAGAAGTTCCCATATGGCGCATTTAAGGTAGGACCAATTACATGTGTGCAGTCAGAGGTGGCTAAGGCACTTGGTCTTTCATTACAAGAGGAAGCAAAGGTTTCCACTAGCTGGCACCAAAGCGGACAGGGCATAACATCAATTAGACCCTCTCACCTCTGCTCTGCCCGCTCTTTTGCAGCTCTCTTCTGCTGCTTGTTCATGAAAGGTGGATGAGGGCCCACATCAATCTTCTTCCTCGCTTCAGCTGCAGCCAGGATTTGCTCTTCTTGTAACAGAAACTCTCTCATTTTCTGAGCCCACTCACAGCAAAATAGCTGAGGTGAAGAAGAAAAAAGTGACATATATATACATTAAAGCCGTCCTCTTTGAGACGCTGGAAGTTTGTGCTTGATTCATTACGAACTAAAATACTTAGCAGTGAATGGTTGAGAGCCAGAATACAATCATTTATAGCACTCCCTTCCTGGCCCATGGACTCAAAATACAATAAAATAGCGTGATCGGAATTGATTTGTTTGAATTACTTTGTCTAAAAAAACGCAAGCTTCTCTTACCATAGAAAGGTCTGGATTATTTTCCAATTGTAAACGGTTTACGAAGGGCTTACTTAGTTGCAGGCAGTAGTCACATAGAACATGGTCCCCAGGCAATTCAAAGATAGCTACTGTCGAACCGATTTTCTGTTATGGGGAGAACAAAGTGACATCATCTATTAAACGACCTAACTTTTAGAGTTCATATTGTTTGCCGTCCAAGGGGTTTAGTACCTTTTTAAAACCAGACAGCTGTTTCGATTCTGGTTTGTAGGCCAAGATAGAAGGGGGGCCCACACAGGGAATACCATAAGGCCCATTCTGTGTAGTCTCAACCTCAGTCTCTTCTATCTTCAAAAGAAAACATTGGGTTGTGAGAAACAAAATAAATAAATCAATAAACATACTAATGTGAAAAACATTATGCGTTTACAAACCTCTGAATCGGTAACGACACTTTCGCAGGGAATGTCCCCACGTTGAACTGTACAAGAAATTATTATTAGCAGTGCAGAACGAACAGCTCAAAAAGGATAACTGCTGCTTAGTTCTCACTCAAACAAGCTGGAAGTACCTTCACAGCTGCATGAGAGTTGCTGCTCCACCCACTTCCAATCTGTCTGTGTCTTTGCGTTCACTATAGTGATGGCTCTTCCATCCAATGTGTGAACTTCCATGACCTCTGGCAAACCAGAACTGCTCCTCGAAAATGTGCTGGAGTTTACCAGAGGGAAAATCATGTCTAGTTGCTACATTACAGTCAAGCCAGAATTGCATTGGCAAAAGATTTTTTTGCTTATAGGGTATGGAAATACAAATATATTTGTTGCAAAACTATTTATATGTCTTACGTTTTAGCTTTCGCTGAGCTCTTCTTATGCGTTGGGTGTTTTCTTAGACCTGTGACAAAATAAGGATAGAGTTCAACTTGGCCCATTGACAAACCTACATCTAAAACAATTTGATACGTTAAGCTACTTTTCCTCACCTTTTACAGTTGGACCAAGAGAGGTTTCAACTAGGCCTACTTTACAAAGATCATCTAGTGCCACGGGTGCGTACGTTTCAGTGTTGTCGGATGAACTGTTACGTTGATCGGTCACGAGATTCCCAGTAGGGTTTTGATGGTCGTCACCTTCTGCCTTGGGGACTTGTACCTGCTCGTGAGCCTCTGAAGAAAGGTCACTTAGGTCTCGTTGCTGGGAAGAGGGAAAACCATTGGATGGAGGATGACTCATTTTATCAAGGTTTTAACAACGTGCACATTGCAGCTGATCAGCGTACGATTTGGCAATACATATTGTTGTTTCTGTCTTGATTGATATCATTTTTCAAATTCACATGACAACGGAATTATTATGACAAAGTATGAAATTCTAAATATATTAATTAAATAATAGCCAAAATATACAACCAAGAAAAATATAATCTCAATAAAACAGAATAGCATAATGTTGCACCCCTCCTAATGATCCTTATCATTATTGTTTAAGATCAATGTGTGCTTCGTTATTGTATATGTTTTCAAGCAGACAAAAGGCTGACACGGGCTGTCTGCATTTTTTTTTTTACAAAAAGGAACACTGCCCAGACACGTTGTATCTAATGATGTAATTCATAGAAACAAAATAGCCACAAGCTTCAAAACAACCACTCATCGAATATGATGCACCAAGGGGAGTAATTGCAGTGACAGATTGATGACTTACCTTGACAATTAAAATCGCACTCCATAAAACCCTTTCCGCAGTACATTTGGCCATCATTCTGAATAACTAGAATGTTTCACATCTGATTTTTAGGAATTATTGAGTCTGCATTAATAAGGATTTGTCTGTTTTTGAAAATAGGTAAGCTGACATGACTGAATGTCTAATATTAATGCCTTTACAGATAAGCAACCATGTCTTGCTGTGATCAATAACCCTAACACCAGGCTGATTAGGTTGTGGTAAATCTCAAGGCAGGGATTTGTGCTGTAATGATTTTCATTCTCATTTCTAGCCAACCGAAGAAGGGAAAACATTTCAAGGCCTTTGGAGGAAATCATCAACAATGGGGATTGTAACTCTTGTTCTGTGTCTTTTATTCAAAGGGATGATTGTAGTCAGTTCAGAGACTAATAATCAGCATTCACAGCCATTCCCTGTAATTGAACTCCTCAAAACAACCTCCTTGGGTACTTTAGCACCAGAGAGCCACAAATATAACGGCACCAATTTTCCGTCACAAGTACCAGGACAGAAAATGGTAATGTGCTCCCGGCCAACTATGGTCAGAGATACTTTCAAATACATCAATACTTTGGTGTCATGTCTTGTATTTATTGTGGGAATAGTGGGGAACTCAGCCTTGTTGAGAATCATACATGAAAACAAAGGTATGAGGAGTGGACCTAATCTTCTAATTGCCAGTCTTGCTTTGGGAGATCTACTTCATGTTGTGATAGACATTCCAATCAACACATACAGGGTAAGTCATTTGCTATGTTAAACCATTATTGTGAGTGAGACAAACAGTCTCTTATATATTCTTGCTCTTGATAGTATCGCAGAAGTCTGCTGTTAAACACTTTGTTTGTATATTACATGTCACTGTTTCTGTGGTTTTCAGCTCTTGGCTGAAGACTGGCCATTTGGTCTGGCACTGTGTAAACTAGTCCCCTTTTTGCAAAAAACCTCTGTTGGAATTACGGTGTTAAGTCTATGTGCCTTGAGTATTGACAGGTGAGATAATGATAAAAGTGTGTCTTGACAAGCCCTTAGAAAGACAATGCATAAAATGTAATGCTCCGATGATCAGAAAGTAATATAATAATGGTGATAGCCGGCAGGTATACCTGCATTTTTAAACAGATATTTCTCTTTAGATCATTCCTTGATATTTGCTTTGATCGAGAAATGTTGCGTTTCATTGTTACGGACAAAAGCCGCCCCCCTCAGACACATAATTTCCCTATTGATTTTCCTAGATATCGAGCTGTTGCATCTTGGAATAGAATCAAAGGGATTGGAGTTTCAAGATGGACAGCAATAGAAATAACTTTGATATGGGTTATTTCCACCATCCTGGCTGTGCCTGAAGTGGTTGGCTTTGATATGATAACAATGGACTATAATGGACAGCATCTGAGAATATGTCTGCTTCATCCCACTCAGACAGCATCGTTCATGCAGGTAGGCAAAGAGCAGTGATTCCTGTAGTGCATTTATATTGAACATACAGCTCATTACATTTTGATTTACTTCTCTTTTGAAATTAAATGAATATAATGTTATAAGTGATATAAAAATGCATTTTGTCCCAAACTGATCCAATCATAGTCTATTGTCAATCAAAATCTTTAGATCTGAAAGCCAAGATTCCAGTTTTCTTTGAGAACCATTCTATGAAACATGAATAACACTGTGCAAATAACACAGCTACTGCTTGTGCAATCGGTAACAGGTTTATAAATCAGTAAAAGACTGGTGGCTATTTGGCTTCTACTTCTGCATGCCTCTGGCATGCACTGCCCTCTTTTATACACTGATGAGCAGGGAGATTCTGAGGAGGACCGAGAACACAAAAAATGACAACATCACACAGGTTAGAATTTTCGCGTCTTTGTGCGGACACATGTTCCTCTGACCAAAATATTTGTATTCAGATTTTCACATCCCTTTCACATCCTTTCAAAGAAATCTTACCTTCCCTGTTTACTTAGCGGCTAGAAGTGGCAAAAACAGTTTTTTGCCTGGTAGTGGTGTTTGCCGTTTGCTGGTTACCACTATACCTTAGCAGAATATTGAAGTTGACCACATATAATGAGAAGGATCCCAAAAGATGTCAGCTACTGAGGTATGGTTGAGAAAATCCAAACACGCTAGTGCCAGTTTTTGTTTTGTATGTGCAATTTGAACTCAACTCAACTCCCCCACCTTTCTTACAGTGTGTTTTTGGTTCTGGACTACGTTGCCATCAACATGGCCTCTGTGAACTCCTGCATCAATCCCATAGCTCTTTATGTGGTCAGCGTAAGGTTTAAGAAATGTTTTAAGGTAAGATTAGATGAACATAACTGTCCAAAACGGCCAAATCTAAATGCAAGGAAAAAGTGCCTCAGTGCTATGTACTGCATGTCTTGGCTAAATTGAATCTGACTCATTAAACTTAATTTTTGGGCTTGACCTGAGGAGTTGTTAGGGGGGAAACTGTCTCTTAAAGACACAAGTGAAAAAGCTAAATCCCAGACCGTCCAACAAACAGGTCACCACTGAATCTCAATCTCAGAGGCAAATAACACAAACTTAAACTATCGTCAATTGAGAGGCTAGTTAGCAACAACAAACGTGACAATGTATGGCTTTATTTTTACAAGTACCCTGATGTTTAACTTTATGTTGTCCACAAAAGCAGGTTTCCTCCACGGTTTAACTCGATAGTTTACTTGCCTACACTTTTACCATTAATGATGGGGGTGTTGCCCTGATCTGTATTTTTGTCTTCCAGGCTTGTCTGTGCTGTTGGTGCCCAATTGAGACCAATAACGGGGGCCAGTCTATTCTGAAGTCCAAAGCGCAGGAGCTACTTTCCGATCCTAGCAACAGGAAAGCTGTAAAAAATCCCTCCACACCTCTTGATGAGCAAGAGAACCATTGCTGATGTAACTGGCCCAACCTATACATGTGATTTACCCTTTATGTGTTTAACCAAGGATGCACTCAAATAAATAGGTATAATAGTTTTGAGGAATTCCGTATCTGTATTTGTGTGACGTTGCAGCTCGTTTCAGTGCATTATTTGCTTTAACACTGTACCCTTTCAGACTCTTGATGTCATCGATGTTGCTAATGATGCCAAGCATCCTAAAACTTGGTTTTGTTTTGCTGTCTGTTCTGGCAATGCCGTCAGTGGGACATCTGCCTTGGCATCGGAAACCTAGACAGAGAGAGTGAGACTGTTCTGACTACTATTGTATTGCCCCCAGGCCTTGACTCACTCCCAACAATTACATCAACCTTTACCTACCGACAGTTAGTATCATGTTCCACAGTTCTCAAATGACTGTTCTAGGGCAAATGCTTGCCCAGAGCACATCAATACGGATCTTTCCCTGGTGCGCTACCTGTAAATAAAAATATAAAATCTGGATAATACTTCACCTCACAAATTCTATCAAATGGGAATTGGCTACAGCTGAAGGTTGACACACATTTTGTTTTCATATTTGGTAAATAACATTAGATATGGCAAGATATTAGGTATTTTTCAATAGGTATTTTTAATCTTTGAACGCCTCCCACTCGCAACTACTAAAATGTTTGTGCAATTCTCTTCGTTAACAGTCACAGAGAAAAAGCAAAACAGATCAAATTGGTGCCACCGGTGGGTTCTGTCTTGACTCTGGAATGACTGATTGATCGTGGCCTATTTTTAATGCATTGTTAAATGTGTAATGCATGGAGACACTTTATAAAAGACCTGAGAGTGGAAAGGAAAAGAACGAAGATGACAGAATGGGGTCAGGGGGAGGGAGGGGAGGGGGGAGTTGAGTACCTGATAGGTCTTCCTGTCACAGGACAAGGCAAGCACAAATAGGAGTTTTCCTTCTATCTAGCTCTCTATCAGTCTGTGGATCTATTTACGTTTCATGAGGTTTTGCGAGAACTTTTTTTCCTTCCAAAGACTCAAACTTAAACACGTCTTAAACGAATACATCTTAAATGTGGGAATTCTGAGCTGAGAAAAGATTTGTCAGATTGACAAAATATCATCATGAAATGTAACACAGAATTACATTTCAGTATTATACATGCTGTAAAACGTTGCACATCTTATATAAATCTTCTCAGAAAGGTATTTGTAGTTTCAGTTTCCAACCATCTCCGATAACTCAGATACAGATATAACATTTTAATATTTTTATTTTGTATATTTTACTTGACCACTAGGTGGCGCTAATCAAAAATCCCTTTAAATGGCAGGACCCCAACAGTGCTTTTGGGGTAAAATAGCATTCTCTTTTTTTACCAGTCAATCTTACTTCAATTCTTTTTCAAATATAAATGTGTACGTTTTTGAAATGCCTGAAATCCTAATCATGCAATTAAATGTTCATTTAGAGAAAGGATTAAAAATGCGAATGCATGATTAAAGTCTCAAAAAAATATTTCTTGTAATTAGAGGGAATGAGGAGCATGTTCTTCAGCCCACACAGCTGGGTCACCTGCTGTGACACAGCCTCCCACACCTCTAGTCACTGATTGGTGAATAGAGGCATTTGGCAGCTCACGAAATGCATTGTGGTCAAAGATACTGAAGACATTAATGAGCCTTTATACTTGAACCATTTCATGTCGAGGTTGTTGTTTTTTTGGCCAGTGTAACAAGCATAAAAAGATATCCATCCATCCATTGTCAGAACCGCTTATCCTATGCAGGGTCGCGGGGGGGCTGGAGCCTATCCCAGCTGACTTAGGGCGAGAGGCAGGGTACACCCTGGACAGATCGCCAATCCATCG